>JAJLWU010000696.1:0-18882 GCA_030570855.1 Tardiomyces digboiensis | reverse complement strand
CTCCAGGCGAGACCAGCCCTTCGACTGAGAATCATGAATCAAATGTCGCCCTCCAAGAACTAGCTCAAGAACACCCTCATGGCCACCCTACTTTGGAGACAGCTCCAACCGAATCACACTCCCAAGACGCGGATGCGGATGCACTGGGGCCTGCAGAGCCCGTGCTAGAGCCACATCGTGAATTCGCCACCCCACAGCATGATCCAGAGCTAAATCCCAGCGTGATTGACGAGGCACAGTCCCTTCCCACCGATGCTCCCACAGAGAACCAAGAATCTAGCGACCACGCGTTTGAAGCCAGACCTCTTGGTGACTTTGTTCCGGAGCCTGTTGACGAATCTGCTGGTGAACCTGTAGGTGAGCCTGTTGTTGAACCTGCCGGTGGTCCTATTGGTGAACTTGTAGGTGAGCACGCAGATTCTGCCAGTGTATCCGCTGAGCGTGGTGTTGACGGCACAGATCGGGCTGCCCAACCAACCGAGCCCGTCGTTGAACCCACTGAACCTGTTATTGAACCCACTGAACCTACCGTTCAACCCACCGAACCTGCCATGGAACCCACTGCTCCTGCTGAACCCGCTGGACCCGGTACTCCTACTGAACTCGTTGAACCCACTGCTCCCGGTGAACCAGCCGAATCCATTGAACCAACTGAAAATCCTCCCGAGCAAAATGAGCCCAATCCGCTTGACGGCCAACCGGCCGACACGGCGGAGGAGACTACTGGACCGACCCCGGGAGCAGGCGAGTCAGCCAGGGATTTACCTGCTGAACCAACCACAGAAACAGACGAGCCGCAAGAGCGCGACCTGAATCTACCCCGCTCCCATGGGCGTCCAGGATCCGTCATGTCTGCGCCAAGTAGTGGCGGTCTCAACTATGATGACGAGGGTTCTGAAGGGAGCGATTACGATCCAGAGAGCTTTCGCTATGACGCCTCACGTGAACGGACGGATCGTGGCTCAACGTCATATCGCGATGACGGGTTTTCTGGTCGTCGGCGCACGTCTGGCGGGAGCGCAAGCGCGCGATCTGGTTCTAGTGCAAGTGCTGCTAGTCGAACGTCCCGTGACCAAAATCCATCGCTGGGTACAGACTCAAGAGCTTTGACGATCAAGGAACCTTTTACGGCATCAGAGCAGGCTGCATACGACGATTTCCTTGAAGACGAGAATCGCTATGTACAGCAAGCTCGATGGGATCAGTTCCCCTATGGGTCGCGTGTATTTATTGGTAACCTTCCCACGGAACGCATTACAAAGCAACAGTTGTTTAAGCTGTTCCACAAGTATGGCCGCATTGCTCAAATCTCCAAGAAGGCTGCATATGGGTTTGTCCAATTCCATGAACCACGAGACTGTGCTCGTGCCATTGAAGACCTACAGAACGTTCGTATAGAAGGCAACGTCCTTGGTAAGTGTGAATACTCTGTCCATTTGAGAGCTGACAATACTAATTACAGTACTAGAAGTATCAAAGCCACAATCGTCGAAAAATACCCGTCAGGAACGCCGTCCGAGGTCGAGGTCACCTCCTCCACGATACGAAGAACGGGGTGGCGGAAAGAGGTTGGCTCCAGAATATCGACGACGGCAGTCGCCGCCCCCACCACCCAAAAAAAGGCGTGGCCCTCCTGATTGTGTGATTCTGCTAATTGGGCGCGTCTCAAACAGCTTTGTGGACAGTGTCGAAGATACTTTGAGATACGATTTGACCGTCGACGTTGATGAGTTACAAAGACATATTCCCCTCAATCAGGCCATGCAGAGCGCAGCGTACGACGGAGTTCACGGTGTTGTCATTTTGGAGAGATATATGGAACAGTCGGGGTTGATAAATGTCCATGTCTTTGAAAAGTCTCCTGGCGGGGGTGTCAAGTTCGATGAGTACACAAAGGTAACCCCCGTTGTCGCCCTTGAGTTGATAAAAAAGGCTAAGCGTGGTTCGCGCGATAACATTTCTGGTAGTGGATACCCCAAGCCTATTTCGACTGCCCCCCAGACCGGCTCCCCAGCACCACAAATCCAAATGCCGATGATGCCGTTCCCTGGGTTCGCAATGCCCAACGTCCAAAATATGCCGTTTGTTGCCCCGGGCCAAGCTCAGCAGCAGAACCCGAATGCCAACATAATGGGCCAGCTTCAAAACATGGATCCTGCTGCAGTCCAGGCGCTCTTTTCGATGTTCCAGCAAGCTCAGCAGCAGCAACAACCTCCGCAACCCCAACAGTGGCCGGGGCAGCCTGCTCAGCAAGCAAGCTTGCCTCCTGAGTTTGGTGCATTCCAACAGTATTACGCTGCCCAACTTCAACAACAGCAACCACAACAGCAGGCACAGCAACAGCAGCAGCAAGCCACTCCTACGTGGAGCGTACCTCCTGCCCCTCAGGCCCCAGGCACCGCTGAGGAGTTGAAAAATATTATGGATCAGCTTGCTATGCTTCAAGGAAAGAAATGAACAATCTATTTCTTTCCTAAATATTGAAATGAGCCTTTCCAAAATAATATGCGTGCGTGCGCACAGATTGCTCTAAAAAAATATTGCACATCTGTCTGATGTCGAGGTCAGTTTAATTGATTAACCTGTGTTTAGTCTACCTTCAAAACATGCGAAATATTGTCTTAGCTTACCTCCACTTGAATTCTGGCTAGTTTTTCCGTCAGCTGATCGCGTTCATTTTCAAGTTCTTTAATTCGTCTCGATACGGATTCAACGCTCTGCGGTCGCGCACTCGAAAGTGCAGAAAGAGACTCATTGTACTCTATGAGCTCGCGTCGCTGCCTCTCCACCGTATCTTCTAGGCCAACGATAGACTCCACCAGCTGTTGTGCTCGCGTCCGATAATACGCAGTCTTGCTCTCAACACCCCCGGCCGCGTTCGGAAACATCCTCGCAAGCTCATCCAAAGCTTCGCACACGTCGTCAATGCTAAGACTCTCAAGACTCTCTGCAGTGATTATTGGCGCCGAACGAATCCCAGAACGCGCAGAAGTTGCACCACCCTGGTGCTCGGCTGTAAATAAACAATATTCCTCTGGCTCGATATCAGTAATGAGCTGTGTAACGTGCGGGTTCAGCGTCTCAGCATTTGTGAAAATTCCGGGGCGAGCAAGCTTTCGAAGTTCAATAGATTCGTTGGTATCAAGGAGTTTCAGTAAAGTGCCGTCCCAATCCATGTTTCGACGCAGCTGAGACTGTGTGCGCGACGAGCTCGGGTTTTAATGAGAGTATGCATAGTATGCTCCTCTCAGCCTTATCGTCCTGGCGATGTCTGGCGAAGTTAGGTAGTTAGTTTCATGTCAAACCACGGGCAACTATGGAAGTCGATGGTCACATTGCGACCCTTGGTGAGGTCTATCAAAATGCTCTTGATCTGATTAGTAAACTGAATTCTTTTGATGGAGGGGACCGAGAAAGACAGGAGCTCGCCGAAGTCATTCAAACGAGACTTAAAGCTTACGAATCGAGCTTGTTTGCATTGGATTTACAAATAGAAGATGTCCTCGATGAAGACCTCAAACGGCGTCATTTGGTGTCTCTTGACAGACTGAAGGAGAATTTGCGACTGTAAGTCTGTGCGATGGCCCCAAATCGTTGGCATGTTTACTGATTTCTCATGCCAGCAGCTATGTACAACGCCTTATCTGACAACAGAGCGAGAGCGCGATTTCGAAAAGCGCAAGTTCAATCAAAGAAGAATTCTGAAATGAGCTGGGCCGCTCAGCGTGCAAAGCTCTTTGCCAGAAACGAGGGCGCAGCTGGAAAGGGAAAGGAGCGACTGAAAAAGACGACGGAGGAGCTCGTAGTAAGCAAGTCTGAGGAGGTGACGACTGCATTACGCGAAATGCACCGTCTTGCGCAGGCAGAAGCATTGAAATCGCACTTGACAGTTGACGAACTTGAGTACTCGTCACATTCACTTCGGGAACTCGAGCACAAGTACGGCGCCTACGATGTTGTTCTACACGGTGCAAGACGAATGGTCAAGCACATTCAAGAAGCAGATGCTGCAGATCGCCGCAATATGATTCTCTCGCTAACGTTTTTGGCGACTGTTGTTGCATGGATTATTTGGCGTCGCATTGTCAGGCGACCCGTCATGCTCATTCTTTGGACTATTGCAAAGTTGCTGGGAATCGTCAAAGTTGTATCGAAACCATTTTCGCCAGCTGATACTGTCAATGCAACAAATGATCTGACAGTCGCAGCTACTACAGCCATCATTGGGGCTGTAGTTCATGCGGTGACGGAGAGCGTGAGCATCGCTGCAACTGCTTCGTACGCTTCAGAGACTCTGTTCCCCATTGAGCCATCAATTGAAACTGATGATGTTGAGGAGTCAGTGCTTGACACAACCGCCACCGTGATCCACGATGATTTATAAGACCGTGACCTCCTTAGCTACGATCTCCAATTAACTAGCACTTCGTCGGTCCGGAATCTCTGCGTGCAAACAGTGTCTTTGATAGCGGTGGTGGAGCCCATTCTGTACGACAACAGCCCGGCGTGGGCTATCATGATACCGTTGTCGATACAGAATCGTTCGTCTGTCGCATAAATGCTTCCACCACGGTCCTCGACCATGATTTCCATCATCTTTTGTAACCTCTCATTGCTCCCGACTCCGCCGACGACAAGCACCTGGTTCGAGCCGACATGTGCCATAGCCCGTTCGGTGATTTCCACAAGCATTGCGTATATTGTCTCCTGTAACGAGAAGCACAGATCCTCTGGGGTAATCTTCTCGCCGTCTTCACCGATAGTATTTTTAGTATTTTTACCACTCAGCAAGTCTCCAGCAATCTCATCAATGTACGCTAGTATCCCAGACATGGACAGGTCCATACCTTTTACAGTATATGGTAGTGGCACATATCGCTTTCCCCTGTTTGTTAGTGGCCGATCCTGTATCAAGCGATAAGCAGACACCATGCGGAGATTTCCCGGTCAAAATGCAATCAACGTACTTTTTAGCCATTTGTTCGATATTGTAGCCAGGACTTGGCGCATTCGAGATCATGAGGGTGCGAGCAAATCGGTCTAGACAATTGCCGACAGCAATGTCTAAAGTCTCTCCAAATATTCTATATCTCTGGTGAGAGTATGCAATGACTTGGGTGTTTCCTCCGGATACGTATAGCACAACTGGGTTGTCAGCGCCTGTGATCTCTCGGCCCATTTCAATGTGACCAACACAGTGGTTTACCCCCACTAAGGGCTTGCTCCACATAAGGCTGATTGCTCTAGCAGCCAGCACGACACTTTGGAGGGGAGCCCCCATTCCTGGGCCCTGCGTGAAGCAAATACAGTCTATGTCATCCGGCTTTGTACTAGACTCTCTGAGCGCTTGTCTCACGAGCCGTACAACCCAGTTTTTGTGATGGCGAGCAGTGTCTCGTGGCTGGAAACCTTCTCCAGGTGGTGTGACATATGTGTCACGAATATTTGCCAGGACCTCGGCTCTGTTCTGTTGGGTCAGCGATCCACGCGGGTGCTTGATAATCCCGATTCCAAGCTTGTTCGCCGATCCTTCAAGGCCAATGGCAATATAATATGGTTTTTTGCCGTCCTTGTGGAACGCATCCAAGTCTACCTCCATCATTTTAGAACCTGGTATCACCTAGGAGTCTCCACACCAGTAAGGAAATTTCAGAGTGATTAGTATTGGTTATATAGCTTTTGCATACCGTGCATGTACATGAGAGTGCGTTACGTAGTCCAAGTTTTCTTTCTTCGGTGAACTTCCCGACTTTCAATTGTTCTATAGTATGTCACATAGACTGGTGGTAGCTTAGCGTGAACAGATCTAGATTGACCATGACCTTTGGAAAACCACAGCTAGCCAGGGTAAACTAACCAATCTAAAGCTTAGTGTCCCGCAGGAGACTGACTGCCTTCAGGGCCATGGCGTAGCCTGACTGATAGCCGGTGCCTGCGGCACCGTAATTGTGAATGATAGCACGTCCGTCGGAAATTAGCTCTTTCTCAATACGTGCACCACCCTTTCTCGCCGGGCGAAGGCCAGCGCATTCGCGAATTATCTCTACAGTGCCATCTGCCCGACGTAGCTCTGGCATCAGCTGAGTGGTTCGCTCGATGATAGACTCGGTGGCCCAACTGAAGGTATCAGCAGTCCAATCGTTCTCTTGGTAAAACCCACCGCAGATAACATGACCGCCGGAATCGGGTCGTGGAATGATGTATGTGATGCTATGATCATCAAAGATCGACCGATTCTCCTGGACGTTGGGAGCACGAACAACTACAACCTGGCCACGAATGGGGTAGACGTTGGGGTCCTCGAGACCTCCGAGATTGCGGGCGCCGATTCCCGTGCAATTAAACAACACCTTGGTACTAGGCGATAGGAAGGCATCCTGGAGATTGTCGACCCGTCGCCGCACAAACGTAACACCTTGCGCAGTCAGGTGTTGCTGGAGGAACTTGAGCAATCTGGGGGAGTTGAAGTTGAAAGTAGTGTAAATAATTCCAAACTTTGCGCCGTCTGGCAGTTGGTGTTTGGGCACTATCTTGAGCTGGCGTCAGCCTTGTTGTAGTTGCGCAAACATCGCATTGTGGAGACATACGTCGGGGATATAAGACTTGAGAGACTCTAGCTTTGCGGGAGCAAGCTCATGGTCAAAATATTCCGTGGTAGGTAAGCGCTTGATTCCGGCGCGAGATCCTACTTCCTTTCTGAATTGTTCGAGGTGACCAAACGAAATACGGTCGTATTCAAGGGCCACAGGATCGTCACCCGAGATGCAAGAGAAATTCGCACCAGCCCATGGCGAAGTGTAGTTAATAGACTGATCTCCCGGCAGGAATTCCGCGATGACAGTAGTCTCAGGGCCCTTTGCCTGTTTACTCAGGATATATGCGGTATACAGCCCAATAATACCAGATCTGACGTTAGACTGTTGTTTCGTGCTCTATGGAAATGCAATTCGTCAAACCGTAATAGTGGTGAGCAAAATGTGGAGTGAAAGCGGGGTCCGACACGAGCAGTAGCAATGTTCAGTAGGGCCTCCGAAGCACTGCTGCGGGCTCTGCCAGAGATTCCAAAGTACCCAATTCAGTATATACACACCCGAGAATAACGATTTTGTCCGACATTCGGTGGTACACCAAAACCGGGGTCAAGCCTGTCCTTTTATAGTTGAGCGAGCAGCCTCGTGGCTAGGCGGCGGCTCGTCAACCCTACATGAGCTTGGGGGCCACACCAGATTTGTATGTCGTTTTGATATAGGCAATACCTTGTGGAATCGGCTTAATTTTTACTATACATGGTTTGTTTTTTTTGGCCATAGTTTTACTTGTTTTTCTGGTTGTCACTTGATTGGACTTGCAAACCGCTCGCGTGCTCATTCATGGTTGTTTCCCTCGCAACAGGCTGCCTTCCCCAAAGCATGACTGCAAGGATACCCGTCACTTGTTGGGTAGCAAGAGCCAAGCTGTTGCGTGCCCAATGTGCCGGTGCCCTTAGCAGCTGTTTGGTCGTCAAATCACCGACTTGAATTTACGGTTGAGCATGTTACTGGTTTTACCAAGAACCGCTCTGTGATCATCCGATGTTTCCCTAGCATTAGTTTATTTCATAGTTTATTTGTTTTCTTCGGGCACGAGTGAAATTATTGTACGTGGCAAGGTTACGTATTACAAAAGGATATTGTGCTTAACTTGTGACGAGTTCCTGCCACATGCCTACCACAATGTATACTGGCTATTTAACATACATAATAGGTGAACGTTTAAGTCAAATGGGGAGCGCATCACTTTGGTCGGGTAGAGGGCGGGCCGTTTAACACGACGACCATCGAATAAAGCTCAACTGGTCCATATGGGCAAGCTCATGGACTCGGCTGTCTTTATATGGACTCCCGCAACAGGCACCTGACCAGCACGTTCGACAACTCCACGAGCCGCCGCTTCAATGTTCTCGACCAGTTCCTTCGCATCCATAGAAGTCGTACCAGCGACTACACTAAGACAAGTACCAGGAACAACCGCGAGCGCAGTGCTCTTTGTCAACTTACGAGCCTGGTACCTAGCGAGACGAGCATCTACCAGCTTGGTTTTAGGATTGACAAGCTGGATCGGGAGCGGCATTTTGCGACCGCTCTTGTAAAAGTCCCAGCCCAAGATTTCGGGCAACATATCCATGACATTGACCTCTGCGAAAACCAGATCATACCTGTTTCGGAACTCAGCCTTTGCCTTTTTTGATCCAAGCTGTCTCCGTAGCTTTGAGATTGAAATTATATCGGAGAAGGTCTCAACTGCGGGACTGGTTTCATTTAGAATAACATCAGTGTACTTTTTCTGAGGGTCGCGCGTCACCAAGCAAATGGTGAGGTCTGCAGTCTTTCTATACCTATGCGGAAGGGGAATAATAACAGGTGTAGGAAGTCGGCGGTCCGAAATCTGGCGACTCACAGAGACCTGTACATAGACGAGATCCCCGCTTGACGCATGTTTGACAAGCGACCGAGCCGCCTTTTTGGTGTCAAAGTTCATTTCCCTCTCCCCTTCAAGACTATATAACGACCGAACTTTAACAAAAATACGTCAGCCGTGCACCACTGTTTAATTGTATTATTCAAGTTGTTTACAACTAAGCGTACATGACATCACAGGAATATGCTGTCACAGTCGGCGATGGCAACCATACAAACAAGTGCCACCAACGAAAGTTGACCCGTCAAAACAGGGTACCCAAGAGCTGTTGACCCACCATTCGACTGCGAAACGCGCGTCGAGCTACATACGACCTACCCGGACTAACGCGCCCTCGAGAGGGTTATTTACGTTTGACCAGGTAAGTTTGTCGCACATTTGAGGATGACATTGTTTATTGCAATCTCGGTCAATTCACCATCACTCGTTGAGCGATAATTGATAACCAAGGCTTTGTGTCTATCTTTGTCGGATGTGTGTAGGCTATGCCCTCTTATAATTGTGATAGACAGACACTGCATCCCCGTGAAATGTTGAATTTACTAGCGGAACGCTCGCCATGAGTTGCGTTTCTATATCTGTATTCTTAAGGCGTCACTTGTGGCCTCGAGGGCTTGACGTAGTCGAGAAAGCCCGAGCGTGTTTCGACTTTGGCTGTTTAGTTTACTGACTGTAGCCGGAAAAAAATGAACTTTTTACAGAAAGTAACAGGTTGGCCCGGCTCGCCACAGAAGGATGGCGAGAAAGATGTGAGTGGAGAACAACACAATAGCCCAAAGACTGCCAAAAGCGAGGGCGGGCCCGTTGAAGAACCCACAGCTGCTAGAGCTCTGTTAGAGCTTGGAAATGCTTCCAAGAAACAAAAAGGGAAAAAGAGACAGTCGAAAAAGAAGAAAAAGAGCGATGACGAAGCTGACGTCGAGAACCACCAGCAGACTGGAGACGTCCTACCAGAGCACGACGCGGAACGCCCTGGAGGAGCAGCAGTAGGATACCAGGGATCAGCCAATGTCGAAGAAGCCGTGATGCGGTTTGTTGGCGGCACCCTCCAATCCGATAGCGACAAGAAGCGACGTGCGGGATTTGAGAATGACCTGCCGTTTGACAATTATATTAGCAATCCCGGTTGGGACAAGTTTTTGAACGTCAATGAGGAACTGTCTGGTGATCAGCCACAATCTCAAACAGATTATGGAGCTATCTTTGACGCTACTGAACACCCGGCCGTATCACACGAGCAGCCCAAAAAGCGACAACGGACAGCATATGCCGCATCGAGCAACGTCGACCCGGCGCTCGAGCACCTCGACGACACCCACCAGGCGTTTGGTGGGCACGCGGCACATCACACAGATGCTGGTCTTGTCGAGAGAGCCATATCCCAGGTGTCGCAACTCGCCCGCTCCGTTCATGATGGCTTCCCTGGCCCAGGGCACCAGGACGCTGGCGTTGTGCTTTTGCAACCACCGGGCCACCACCACGCTCCTACGGCCAGTGTTCGACGGGACCGCGGGCCGCAGGCACATGATGACAAGCGATCATCATGGATTGGCGACGGTTCGGAAATGGGTGGTTCGTTTACCAAGGAGGAGATTGAGAGCCTCGAACGGTTCCGGATGAAGTTTTGTGAAAAAAACGATATGAGCAAAGAGCAGTTTTGTGAACGAGTTTGGGCATCCGAACGTAAAAAGGATAATTTTTGGGATGCCGTAGCCAGTGTGCTACCCAATCGTACGCGGGCCTCGGTCTATAAGCATGTTCGGCGGGCGTATCATGTCTACCACAAGCGTGGCAAATGGAGCCCTGAAGAGGACATCCAGCTTGGCGAACTTGTAAATGAAAAAGGCGCCCAGTGGAAACTAATCGGCATGGAAATGCACCGAATGCCAGAGGACTGCCGTGACAGATGGCGTAACTACGTAAAGTGTGGAAACGCTCGACACCAGAACAAATGGACGCCCGAGGAAGAGGAGCTGCTACAGCAAGTTGTTACTCGAATGATGGAAGAGGCAGGTCCCAATAACGTTAACTGGACTCTTGTATCAGATAAGATGAACGGCACTCGCAGCCGTATTCAATGCCGATACAAGTGGAACAAGTTGAACAAAAAATTGGGTGGTGCAGCAAACTCTCTTCGAACACAATCAAAGCCAGCAAAGCCTGAAGAGCCAAAGCTGCTCCCGCCACCGACTTCAACTGGAGCACACCGACAATCCGAGGTGGATGACATCTTACTACCAGAAGTTCCACTGACAAGATTGGAACTTGCAACGTTGATCGAGGCGCTCAAAAACTACGACTCGGAGGCTTCCGTTAACTGGGACACGCTGGCTATTTACGAGGGAAAGAACCAATTTTCCGGCCGCGACCTCAGCTCTTTCTACGTGATTCTACGTGAGCACGTCCCGACACATGTTACGGAATTTAGCGATATCCTCTCTTTCCTCGAGTTGTTTATACGCCGCCAACCTGCTGCAGGCGCACAGCTCAAGCACCATAGCCACAAGGCTCTTGCTAATGTAATTTGATGACCGACGGAATGATATATATTGGGGTATAGCTTCACGTAGGATAACCTGAATTTCTACGCAAAGGCACATGACAAGGAGATTATTTTTTTTTAATTCCCGTTAGATATGAGTACATGAGTTTTTCGTTACTTAGAACTTGGAGAACTGCTTCTTTCCGGTGCCAGCAGCGGGAGCGACACGGAGGACGTTGAAGCGGACGGTCTTGGAGATGGGACGGCACTGGCCAACAGTGACGACGTCACCCTCCTGGACACGGAAAGCCGGCGAGACGTGAGCGGCAAGATTCTTGTGGCGCTTCTCGTATCGGTTGTACTTGGGAATGTAGTGGAGGTAGTCCCGTCGGATGATGATAGTACGGTGCATCTTGGTCGAGACGACAGTACCGGTAAGGATACGACCACGGATCGAGACAAGACCAACAAACGGGCACTTCTTGTCAATGTACGAGCCACGGATAGCCTCCTTAGGGGTCTTGAATCCGAGACCAACGTCCTTGTACCATCTCTTCGACTTGCTCTTAACCTTGGTCTTGGCGTTCTGGAAAATATGAGGTTGCTGAAGTTAGCATGTGTTTGATGCAAGTTGGAGATCACAGTGATCTGAACTGCTGTAGTTGAATTAGTCGGAAACGTCACACAACCACCAGATCTCCGAGTGATCGACTCGAGTGGCCCTCTCGACTAGCCAGCACGACACCAGATCAAGATATGCTCAATCTCTCACGTTTCCGTATTTCGAGTTGTGTTCAGCGCGCGTCCTAACAGGCTCTCGCCATGTGTCCTAGTCCTCGTTGACACCCCGACTACCCTCCGACTCCGAACTAATAGAGAGCATAATAAATCATCGCCTGGAAAAAAGCAGCCATCAAGTATCCACATACCTTCTGGAAAGCACGCTCCGACTGGACGGTCAGCTCGGTGGCCATTTTTGATTGTTGATGTTGTCGAACTAGCTTGAGCCTGGCCAAGCTCTAGTCGAGTGTGAGTGGGCTGGAAAAACCGGGTTAGGACACAGTCACAAAACGGGTGAGTTGTTACAACTCTTGGGATACAGCCCTAAACTTTAATAGGGCTGACGGCACCAACGCTGCATACTATGCAAGTGATAGGGCTGGCCCAGGTCCTGGCTCCTCAGCTTTATCTAATGATGGAGATCAGAGCAATCCATGATATGATCGATGCTAGAATCAAGGCGGACTGTTACTGAGCAAGACCGTTGACAATTGGGGTAATGGTATGCAAAGAGATTCAGCCCTGCAAAGCTTAACCAAAGTCAGCAAACGGTAACTCAGCAGCAGTTGGCAATATAGTAACAAAAAGGGCCATTCATCGGTAAACTCCTCATTGCGCCAAATATAGCCGATTTCTAGATATCTAGCGTCTTCAGTTAACCATCTCAGCTCTATCTTTCCTGCCGGGGGCCGAGCATATGCAGATCATGTGACGCGATAACGGCTGCCCAATACTCCTTGACGAAGACGCTTATACTTTAGCTCGACCGCTTACCGAATCATCATGGATTCAGCCTTGTCGTCCGCCAGAGTGGGCGCGAGTGCGCCTGAGAAACGGCGAAATGCTAAAACGAACGAACAGATAGTCAATTCGGAGCCAACTGCCAGCGATAATACCTTGGAACTTGACACCGTGGAAGAACCCGCGTTGGCTAATGGCTTGTCGCCTTCGGCTAGAATCTACGGGAGGACGCCTGATGGCACTGTGTTTAATGTCCCTGAGACTCATGACATGGTACGAAACTTGCTGGACCCGCGTCTTAAGAAATCAATAGCCGACGTGGCCACTGTCTCTATATTGGTGTCATACATCTTACTTTGGATTGGCCTTCCCCGAAGCTGGCGTACTCCAGTCTTTGTATTGATGTTTGCGTTCTGGAGAGCAGGATACAATGCCGGGATTGGTTGGCTCTTGTCCCAGCAGTCCAAGCACAAACAGCTGACGGTGTGGGCCAAGGAGCACAAATTATTTGAAAAGTCCGAGTGGTGGGTCCACAAGTTGATCTACAAGGACCTCTCGGTCAAGTTCACCGAGGACTATGATTTATACAAGATGCCACTCGAGTACAACACGTGGTTATTGTTTAGAAATATCGTTGACCTTATTCTGATGAGCGACTTTACATGCTACATCCTGCTGGCGCTCTCATGTGCCCAGCCCACAGAGCATTCGTGGCCAATTGTTATCGGCCGATGGGTTGCTGGTATCATCTTGTTTTTGTTCAACTTGTGGGTCAAGCTTGATGCTCACAGAGTCGTCAAGGACTACGCTTGGTACTGGGGGGATTTTTTCTTCCTCGAAGACGTACATCTCACATTCGATGGTGTATTTGAGATGGCTCCGCACCCGATGTATTCGATTGGTTATGCTGGATACTATGGTATATGTTTGATGAGCGCATCATATACCTTGTTTGCCATGTCAGTGCTCGCGCATGCGGCTCAATTTGCGTTTCTGATTATCGTGGAGAACCCGCATATCGAAAAGACTTATAACCCCAAGCCGACTGTGCCTCGTAAGAAGTCGTCGTCGGATCCAGACTCGACGGGACCAGAAGTGCTGTTATCAAATCACGACTCGGAGGTTAGTCCTGTGCCAGCATTGCTTGTGCTTTCCGAATTCAACATTACCCGTTCGTCTGATATTCTCTTGCTTCTACTGGCGTTGAATTCGACCTTATTTTACTTTGCACCAGCGACCCGTTTCTGGTGGATCGTCACGTTCATGAACGCGTTACTTTGGAGGCTCTTCCATACCGCTGGAATTGGCTACTTGTTGCGCCGCCAAAGTGAGTCAAAGTGGTGGACTAAGATCTTTCTCAAGTTTGGTGGCACTAGCCTCGATGCGTATCGCCAGTGGCAGGCTATCTACAATGCTAGCACTGTCATGTCATATATCAGCCTAGGCGTTTTTGCGCTTCGTGTATGGGCTTCGCCTCTAGGAATCCCATTCTGGCCGTTCCGTTACATTGTTGGAATCATGCTAATTCTACTTCAATGTTGGACCTCGTTCTCAATATACGAGTCTCTTGGCGAATACGGATGGTTCTTTGGAGACTTTTTCTACACTCGCCCAGCCCAGCGACTCACCTACTCTGGCATCTATCGTTACCTCAACAATCCGGAACGGCTGTTTGGAATTGCTGGTGTTTGGGGCCTTTCGCTTCTTTGCAATTCAACGGCCGTCACTGGACTCGCCTTCTTTTGGACGTTTGGGACAATGGCTTTCATTCAGCTCGTAGAACAGCCGCATATGAAGAAGCTTTATGGTGGCAAGATTCGCCGCGAGGCAGGAGTAACCAAGACGATTCGACAGGCAACGAAACTTGCTCCTCCTCTGGAATCTCGCGTCAAGCAGCTCCAGGGTTCCCTTGATAAGGTTATCGGAGAGACGGCCACTGCAGTGGAAACATTTTTGAACCAGGCAAAGCCCAAGCTACAAGGTGGAGTGAAGGGTGTTGTTGAGGAAACAAAGGTTCTCTTACGCCAATACCCAGCTCGCATGACGATCGTTCGCGTTGCAGAGGACATCAACGTGAACGCAGCGCTGTACTCTCTTGCGATTCTTACCGAGCCTCAAGACGTCGAGGACAAGCGCGGCCTTGTGTTCAACTACGGTTCTCCGCTCGTTGTGAAATGGACCGCGGATGAGAATCATTCTAAAAAGGACTGGATCGGCTTGTATCGTATCACTGACAATATCTCGCGGGAAGTGACTACGGTCAGCAGCTCTGGGCGATGGACGGCAATCGATCCTGCTGGATACAAGGATCACAAAGATGGTGTTCTCAAATATGAGGCTACGACAGGAGAGGTCCGCTTCTGCGCTAGCACTCTGTTTTGGGAAAAGGGTATCTACGAGTTTAGGTATCATCATGGCGGAAAGCATAACGTCTTGGCAATTTCTCAGCCTTTTGAAATTAACATTCAGAAGCAGGAGATTGGTACAGACGTTAAACTGCTTGCTGAGAGTATTCTTTCACTTATTAGGGTATGCTGTGATGGTACGTTGCAGGCACCGCCAGATTCCATTGATGACCTCTACGACCTTCACGATAACACTGTGTTGCAGCGTGTTACCTATGGCATTGAGACCATATATGGCGTCGAGCTAGCACCTGCTGTTGTGAGATCCGACCGCAACGCGCTGTCGTTGGCATCGCGGCTCGTGTCCGTTAAGGAGGCACTAAATCCGTTTGTGAAAAAAACAGACTTCTAGTCTGACTGTGTACATAGATATAGAATTAGAAATTGTGCGAAACTCGAAACATTTAGAGTCCCGGGCTTATGACAATGATGCAATTTTAACATTTATATGCATGTCTAGTCCTCCGTCACGAGAGCCCTGACTTCTTCTTCTCGGCGCTTAAACTCTTGAATAAGCATAGAGTTCACAAGCTGTCGGATCTCATCCGATGACTTTTTAGCGTTCAATAGAAGGCTGTCGAGGGAATCAGAATCCAGGCCACCGCTAACAGAAATACCAACAATCTCGTCTCTTGCAGCCATAAACGCGACCACACCTTGAAGATCACTTGTTTCTGAAATACATGGCTGATATGTCGAATAAGCACCATCAGCATGGCGAGCAATGGTAGTAGCAGTTACTATATCGTGTAGAGAGATCCCGGCATCTGCAAGAGCAACACTAGCACCGTTGACGGCCGTTGCCAGAACGCAGTTGAAATCGGAAGACATGGATAAGACGGTGATGCTCACACCAATGGCACTCTTGGGATACAGATCCAGCACAACTGACGGAGATAGTGCTGTGTGAACAAATTCTGATATGGCGTGTTCAACGCGCTGCTTCTCGTCAGCTTCGGATAACCTGCACAGTGAAGATATCGTGACGTCAATAACCAGGTCTGCAGTAGTCTTAAAAGTGCCCCGAATTGGTCGGGGGCCCTCAACTGCGCAATTTAATCGAGTATTTGCAATCTCCGCATAGCACGAGCCCTTTGCATTCGCAACAACTCCCTGTCGCAAGATTATAGAACTAGTTTGCAGCTGCGATGCTGCTTCCGAGTCCATTACGTTGCTGCTCTCATTCTTCTTATACACAAAATCCACAGTGTCTGTTGGGCCAAGGACCCTCCTTCTATCTTGTAGGACACTCATTGAAAGCGCGACAACCCACGTTAATGCCTTTAATTCTCAGTACTGTTGTGCTCTGTACGATAAACTCGTATATCGTATCACGACTCAGTACAATTCAGCACGCCTTCTTAGGCGCCCAATTTCTAAGCACTGTGGTCGAACTCGGTGGAACTTGTCTAGTTCACCTTCTATATAGTCAATTGGCGAGAATATGTCGCGATTGGTAAGGTTACTGAATATAACTCGGAGAGGAATTTATCATTGGAGTACAGGAGCTAGAATATCAGACCGGAAGACATGTCGTACTGCAGTGGGACAGGGCTCCACGCCACAAATCAACCCCATTGATCGCGCGTTCCGTTAACGATAATTGAACATCTAGTAACATAGCTTTAACACATATTCGTACCTTATATTTGAATGGGTCTAACGGCAGGAAGGGTCGAAGATGCAAGTGGATGTTCCCGATGACGGGATTGATGAGGGGTTGTACTCGCGTCAGCTCTATGTGCTGGGACGAGAAGCTATGCAGAGAATGAGCCAATCAAATGTACTCATTGTTGGTCTGAAGGGACTCGGTGTGGAGATCGCTAAGAATGTTGCTCTTGCGGGCGTGAAGAGCATCACTCTATATGATCCCAAGCCAGCACAAATCCAGGATTTGTCGAGCCAGTACTTCTTAACTGAAGCTGATATTGGGAAGCGGCGGGACGAAGCCTCACGATTGAAGCTAGCTGAGCTCAATCAATATGTTCCAATCTCTGTTTTGGAGAGTTTCGACCTAGCTGACGAGTCGATACTTTCGAAATTCCAGGTCGTTGTCCTCACAGAAACTGATTTAGAAACTCAGGTGCGAATCAACAAGTTCACCCACAAGAATGGGATTGCTTTCATTGCTACCGACGTCCGTGGTCTATTTGGTAACGCGTTTGTCGACTTTGGAGAGAGTTTCACTGTTGTTGATCCTACTGGAGAAGAGCCCCTTACGGGCATTATCAACGCAATTGAGAAGGATGGTACTGTTGCTGCCTTGGAGGAAACGCGCCATGGTCTCGAAGATGGTGATTGGGTCAAGTTTACAGAGGTTAAGGGTCTTGACAAGCTCAACGATGGAGAGCCAAGGGAGGTCAAGGTTACTGGTCCGTACACGTTCAACATTGGTGACGTCTCAGCTCTAGGAGAGTACGAATCTGGTGGAGTGTTTACACAGGTTAAAAAGCCCGTTACGATGTCATTCAAGTCACTTGAAGAACAACTGGGTGATCCCGAGTACTTGATCATGGACTTTGCGAAGTTCGACCGTCCAGCTCAACTGCATATCGGTTTCCTGGCACTTCACGCCTTCTCCAACAAACACGAAGGAAGCCTTCCACGGCCGTATTCTCAAGAGGATGCCAACGAATTCTTACATTTGGCTAAAAATGTCGCGGCCCAGTACCCCAGTGTTCTCGGTGAGACGCCTATTGACGAAAAGCTTCTAGCTCAGCTATCATTCCAGGCTCGTGGCGACTTTGCGCCGATGTGCTCTGTTTTTGGTGGTCTTGTTGCGCAGGAAGTATTGAAGGCCTGCACTGCCAAGTTTGTTCCTGTCAAACAGTTCGCATACTACGATTCGCTGGAGAGTCTACCCAAAAGCCTCCAAGTGACTGAAGAGGATGCAGCCCCGATAAACTCACGATATGACGGAAACACGGCTATCTTTGGCCGCAAGTTCATTCAACAGCTTGGTGACCTCAACGTCTTCCTCGTGGGCTCGGGAGCCATTGGTTGTGAGATGCTCAAAAATTGGGCTCTCATGGGCGTAGCAACTGGCGCAAAGGGCAAGATTACTGTCACCGACAATGACTCGATTGAAAAGAGCAATCTGAACCGCCAATTTCTTTTCCGTCCGGCAGATGTTGGCAAGCAGAAATCTGAGGTTGCAGCAGCAGCAGTTACGCATATGAATCCGGACCTAAAAGGAAAGATCGATGCCAAGGGTGATAAGGTTGGCCCCGATACGGAAGACATTTTTAACGACGACTTCTGGCATGCTCTGGACTTTGTCACAAACGCTCTGGACAATGTAGACGCGCGTACTTATGTTGATCGTCGTTGCGTATTCTTCAGAAAGCCACTTCTTGAAAGCGGCACGCTTGGGACTAAGGGCAACGTTCAGGTTGTCTATCCTGATTTGACTGAGAGCTACAGCTCCAGCCATGATCCGCCAGAGAAGAGCATTCCGTTGTGCACTCTGCGAAGCTTTCCGAACAAGATCGACCACACCATCGCATGGGCCAAGAACTTGTTCCAGGGATACTTTACAGATGCGGTAGAGAATGTCAACCTCTACTTGTCACAACCCAACTTTGTCGAGAGCACCCTCAAACAGGCGGGAGACCAAAAGGGTGTACTAGAAACCATCTATTCATATCTTGTCAGCGAACGTCCCCTTACATTTGAACAGTGTATTGAGTGGGGCCGTCTGGAGTTCGAACGCAAGTTCAACAATGACATTCAGCAACTTTTGTACAACTTCCCGAAGGATGCCGTGACGTCGACCGGTACTCCATTTTGGAGTGGCCCAAAACGCGCGCCGACTCCTTTGATCTTTGATCCAAGTAACGAAGATCACTTTAACTTCGTTGTTGCAGCTGCCAATTTGCGAGCGTTCAACTATGGTCTAAAGGGCGAAGTTTCGGAAGATACTTACTACAAAGTCCTCGAGAACTTCAAGGTCCCAGAATTTACACCTCTAACCAATGTCCATATCCAGGCAAATGATTCGGATCCAGATCCAGCGGA
>JAJLWU010000695.1:0-18958 GCA_030570855.1 Tardiomyces digboiensis | reverse complement strand
CGGGGCAAGATTGTCTACGCTGACGGAGACGTCAACTACGGTATCTGGTCAGTTGGCCAGGCTCAGGGCCTTATTCACGACATCCCCACCTGCAAGGAACTTGTCCAACGTCTCGAGCGCGAGACCATTGATATCCTATCGTCGACTCCCAAGGTCATTATCTCTAACGATGGTGCACGACTTTGAAGTTTGCAGAGTTTTTAGAACAGAATTCAAGTAGTAGTTACTAGTGCCAAATCGAAGTCATGCGATTAGAAGAGCTAAATGGAGTGCTGGCTTGGTTTTTGGCTAGGCTTGGGTTTCAAGGACAGTTGCCCCCGCCAAACTATAACCCGCGATAATGCGGCCAGCTGCCTATCAGTGGTGATTTCGGATATCGGTTCCGAATTGAACGACAAAGAGGGTGTAGCTTAAGGACAATCCATACGCCCCTGTTATCGACCGGTGCCTATTATTTTACGAATCTGGCTTCGGTCGGCTATCTGCAACTAGTCTACCTCAAAGCTCGGGAGACATCCCTCAGACAACAACTACGGCCCATCTAGGGTTGGATTCACTCGGCATTCCACAACTAGAAGGTGCATTGGACTCGCCATTAATCCGCGCTCCGCCACTGTCCGACTCCGCATACCCCAGCTTTTAACGGGCTGCCCACTGTCGTGGCGTGGTGGGGCTGGGGTGGGGATGCCGGTTGCCACGCCAACAACCCGCTGGTGTCCCCGCCCAAGTGTCATGAACAAAGTCACAGTGGGCGACCGGAATCAGAGTGTTAGGTGTTAGCGGGCCTGGTGAGGAACGACTATTTTCATATAGAAGTACTGCAGATTGTGCTAGCTATACGCCAAGGACGAGATCTGTCTGTGCCGAAGGAACCTCGCCACGCTCAAGCTATTGGATAGCGCAAGCAAAGAAAGCACGCAAAAGTTGAGGACGCAAACGCGCGAGTGTGATACACTGGAACTTGCGCACGGACAAACGTCGTCATTGTTGTTGGAAACGCAGCTGGGCGGTGCCCGTGCCTGAACTTATATTCTGAAATCGAAGTAGCTCTTAGTCAGGACGGTGGTGGTGCGAGAGAATCAGACAAGCGTGTCACTGTTGAACTCTTGCCTAACAGCAATACCATGTCGGGAACTGTGGTATCAGAGCCTCCGACAATACCAGAAGAGGGAGGTGGCGGCGCTGCGGTGGCGCACGATCAAAACTCGAGTGGTGCCATAAGACGGCCACGTACTCACGCGGGTGGTTCTGCTGAGTCGACTGGTGGTTCTAACGCCAACAATGCCCAGCGGACGTCTGGAGTCTCAAAACAGCAAGGAGAAGGATCTCGCAAGCGTATTTCGCGGGCGTGCGACCAGTGTAACCAGTTACGGACAAAGTGCGATGGAAAGCAGCCTTGTGCACACTGTATAGGTAAGTGAAATCACTAGCACAGTGATGGTTGACGGCATAATGGGCTAATTACAGGAACAAGATTGCGATGTGCCTATTTGAGGGTGCCGCAAAAGCGAGGCAAGGCAAGTGAGTCGTACTTGAAAACATTGCGGAAAAGAGCGGCCACCAAAATGGGCCCTTCGATTGTAGATGGGGACGTATCGCCTTCAAACAGTTTGGTACACGTCAATGAACAGAGAGGGGGCGGTCAGGGTGCTGCAGGTGTAGGAGGTGTTGGTAACATAGGTAAAGGAGACGGCGTTAATGGTGGCACTGCATTGGCCCACCCACTAGGGGGATACCCTGGAGACTATGGCAATACGACTACCAGCACCCTGCCACCTCAGGGACCTCCATCGACGACGGCATTGGATTTGTATGGGTCTCCAGGGATACGATTTGACGCCGCTAGCGACCACTCTGATCAGTTTGGAACCGCAGCCGGTGCGGGAAGCCACAGATTTGATGGTACTGCCGGCTCCCCTTCAAATAGCCAGTCGGACGGTACCAGCCATGCTCACTCACAACACAGTGGTAGCCAGCCAAGCGCTGGACGTGCACGGGGCCCTTCACGGCCTCCGCCGACGGGGGGCCCACACGTGGCAGGAACTGCGGCAAATGAATTTGAAATCAAGGCAAGTGATACGTTGGATATTGAAGCGCCATTTGCTCGACAGAGTCTTGGTCCATCGTCATCGGCATTTGAAGGATTCTCCCCGTGGCTTCAGTCCCCTGGGGTCATGGCAGCAAACGCCCAAGTGGGTGGATGGTTTATGGGAGACGATAAAACTGACGACAAATTAATTCCTGGGACAATTAACGGGCCGGGATCTACTTCCAGCCATTCGACGAGCCCCAGTGCGTACCGTGGCCAGCTATCACCCGAAGAGACAAATGCGGCCGCACAAGGTGCCCTCCAATATTATGGTGGCAGCGAGAGCGGCAAGTCATTTGGCGACAGCGCCACGGTACCTCTGGGCCGCCGCAGCAAGTATCCACTGCTGGAGTCGGTCTCTGCTGTGCTCGAAGGCAGTGTGCCGATTCCTCTGGCTGAAGAGCTGCTGGAGACGTACTTTTCACACTCGACCCATGTGCTCGCGTATCTGGTGCGCCGGGGCTCCGTTTTATCTGTATTGCGACCACGACCCACTTCCCCGTCGCTTGTATTTGCAATGCTCATGGTGGCAGCGCATCATTCTGACCATCCTGCCCTGACCGGTTCACCAGCGGCACGACCCAAGGTGATTGCCCGCTTGACTGAGCTCACAATTGCGCACCTGCGACCAGCATTCAGCGTGACTGAACCAGGCACTCTAGACGATGTTATCACCTACATTCAAATCGCCACTATAGTGTCTGCGTCGGAGCACAAGGGGACGTCTCTCAGATGGTGGGCTATCGCATGGGATCTGGCCAAAGAGCTCAAGCTCAATAAAGAAGATCCAATGCTGGATGCTGAGCGTAGGGAGGAACAGCGACGCACGTGGTGGCTTTTGTATATGGTCGATCGTCATTTGGGTCTATGTTACAACCGGCCACTGGTAATACTCGACGCAGAGTCACAGGAGCTGTACCGACCCGAAGATGAAGAGATTTGGCAGTCAGATGCTGAACTGACTCCTCCTGAGTTAGTGTCTAATCGTGTCAAGGGAATATGCCCTGTCGTTACGGGCCAAGGCATCTATGGCTATTTCCTGCCTCTAATGAGCATTTTGGGCTTGCTTGTGGACCTTCACCATCTTGAACAGAATACCCTGCTACATGCTGGCGAAACAATGAAAATGCTGCGTTCAAATGTTCAGACCTATCTGGACCAGTATCTTATTTCGATCACAAATTGGAACGCGGTACCGTGCCGCAATGCTTACGAAAATGCGTGGCGCGACTACGCCATGCAGCTGGGCCACGTCCTGCAGATTTTATACTACGTTCCATGGGACCCTATCCAGCTGCTGAATTCGAGTGCGGATCTCATGATGTCTCCCGAGTTTGGCAAGATCCAGCATCACGCTATTGCGGCCGTCCAAAGTATTCGCCGCATTTTGACTGTTGACCCAGACTTGATGCTTATGCCTTTTTTCATTGGAATTTATCTTCTACAAGGAAGCTTTGTGCTGCTGGCTGTTGTGGATCAGGTCCAAAGCGATGCACCAGCCGAGGTTGTCTCTGCCTGTGAGACCATTGTGCGAGCACATGAGGTGTGTATTGTTACGCTCAACACCGAGTACCAGCGCAATTTCCGCCGCATAATGCGAGGAACCATGTCACTGCTTCAAGCCGATTACAATTCGGCAGTTTCAAAAGATGAGATTCGGCGTCGACAAAGGGATGTCCTCGGCCTGTATAGTTGGGCTGCTAGTGGCCGAGGCCTTGCAATCCAGTGAGTGTCCCTCGTCGCAAGATATAGCCTTGTACACTATGTTGCATTCATTTTTCTTGAATAGACAGGTTGATGCAGCGTCCGTGAAATTAATGCATTTAAAAGTCGCTGCTGCATGACGATGTCAGCCTTGCATTCCACGACTTGTTACCCTCCTGCACAAGCGTGAAAGCACCGCGTCACATATGTTCGAGTGGCTTGTCGACGCGTTCAGCCTCCCCGATTATATATGGCATTGCTCGCATTGTCTAAACAAACCGCGAGGCTGCCGGAACCCCTCTGTAAACGTAACAACCACGGGAAGAGCTAAAGTTGCAACTTGGGGACAGAGAAGAACAGTAATGTTCTTTAACGAGGCGTTTACGGCTCGCAGGAGTCCACTGGCTCATGTTTGGCTGGCTGCCAACTTGGAAAAGAAGCTGAATAAGAACGTATTTGTGCACGCCGATATTGCGGAGAGTTGTAAGCAGATTATCGACCAGCCTGAAGGGCCGCTTGCATTGCGACTAACGGGCACCCTGTTGTTTGGAGTCGCTACTATTTACAAGAAGAAGACAGATTATTTGGTCATGGAAACACGCGACGCGCTCAAGAGAATCAAGACTACATACAAACCGACTGACGTTGATCTCCCGGAAACGGTTGCAACATGGTTACGGCCCCAGCAACTTGTTTTGGAAAAGAAAATTACCGAGCAAAACCTTCAACTCATGCCTGCGAACCGACCGGATTTAGGAAATATGGACTTTATCGGCCTTGGCACCAGCCAATTACTGCTGAACCAGCATAATGATGCTGAAATAGACATGTCATCAATGTTTGACGGGCAAGATCATTCAATTGAGGTAGGCCGTGGGCGAGTGCGGGCTGATGACAACGATATGTTGGATGATGACCTGGATCTGGACCTTGATATTCCCGACCTGGCTGATCAGTCTGTTGAATTAGGCCGGGCTGGAGATGGGGCCCTTGCCAGTGATGAAGACGACTTGGAATTAGATTTGCCGGGGTTTGAGGATGATGCCGTAGAGGGTTTTGGTGAAAATGAACAAATGCCGACGACCCCGGACCTTGAGAACCCTTTGACTCCTATTGACGGTGACCTACTTGGAGATTCAATTAGTGTATTGGAGGATGTGGAGGAATCGCGGCCGATTCGTAGAGCCCGTCAGCAGCGACAGAAGAAACAAACTGGTGCAGTGCGACTGACAAAGGCAGAAGTTGACACTGAGATTGTTTTGCGAGGATCTGATACGCAACCTGACATTGACTCTATCACTCGACAAGTCGATGAGCTTCCAGAGGATCCTGTTGAATTTGCTCATGCTACCATTAGTGTAGATGGTCTGCAATCAGGCGTTGGAATTAGTGCGCTGCTGGCTCCCGACCGCGTTCTCCGAATTTTGAAAGGGTCTAAGAAACGAACGGTAGCTGCAGATGGCGACCAGAACGATGCGAGCCCCGCCAAGAGCGTACGTCTGGATCAAGAGCTAGAAAATGATGACAACGACGACATGCCGACTATAGACTTCCAAGACGACTCGATCCAATTGGAGCCCCATAATGAGGGGTTTGAGAGGTTTGGTGACGATGCAAATGACATACAGCAAGCTGATGGTGAGGCGTTTGAAGATAGCCAGGTTTATAAAGATGATACCTCGAGCATCCCTACTCAAAACGGCATTTCCAAGAACACTTTGATGGCGGCCGAGAAGCTCCGTGGTGAGTTCATCGGGAAAGACGTTGTTGATTTTGGGGACTTGGTTTCATCGAACCAGCGAAAGCCTAATGTTACTATGTTCTTTGAGATGCTGGTGTTGGCGACCAAGGATGCAATTGCTCTTAAGCAGGAATCCCCGTATGGTGACATTGATGTGACCGCCAAACAGGGTCTTTATGAGCCGGTGCTTTCTCAAGTTTCTGCGTAATCTGCCTCTTTGCCTGGACGACTTGATATATGACTTGATTGCTTCTACATATTTATTCTTGCAACGAAAATTCGGCTATGTCTTTAGTCTCCAATCTAGAGTGGTAGTAAATATCTGCCAAACTGCGATCTACCAACGAGTGAAGTCTTGTCGGGGTTTCGTGCGTCGCAAATGCACGGACTCATCAAAGACTGAATCATTACCACTTACCGCCGATGATTTGATACAAGAACTGCATCATATTCAATAAAATCGTTACAGAATCTGACAGTGTTGTGTTCTGTAGCGTTTGTAATACTGGACTCCTTGAATTCTCGTTCGAGGTTGAAGTAGCCATGTTACCGTGCAGGCCGCAGGCAACAGAGTATGTAGAAATGCTATGTATATGCTGTTAAACCGTCTGCTCCTCCAGGGTCAGTAGATTGCGCTTTGCCTGAACCCAAAATTCTGCTTCTTGGGTGGGAAGGAACTGCGGATCGAGCTGGAAGACTGATACAATTCCGTCAAGTCCTCCGGTTGCAACTTTGTGTGGGTCGTGGCGAGACCATGAAAGACGATTTAGCGGGCGATTTATAGATCCAGATGACGGCTTGGACGTACTGCTATTGGACGGCTTGAGTCTAAAGATGGGAAAGTCCATATCGCGACAAATGTTCCATATATCAAGATAACCAGAGCCGTCGACATCGGCAAAGACTCCAGGTAAGAGGGGAGACCACGCTACGTCATAAACAGCGTCGTCTCGAGAAATATCGGCAATTGGCGCAACAAACTCACTGGTGTTGCTTTTCGAGGACGAGCCCCCCAATTGGCTGAACTGCTTGATACGCCAAAGCTTGATGGACCAATCTGTGCTCGAGCTCAGCATGTACTGTCCAAGGCTGATCGAGCCCGACGATGGATGGACAGACAAAGAAGTCACGGGGGCCCTGTGACCCATATATAAGCCGCGGTTGTCTACACCAGCCCGAAGACTTGCTTGAGCAAAACGAGAGCATTGGTAAATGCATCCCGCCTCAGTGCCAACGTGAAACTGGGATGCGTCCAAGTGTGACAGTGCCAAGGCGGTCGCTGACGATTCCTCATCTCTCCGGGTTCCAGAACTGTGTTTTGTGGTAACGACAAGATTTAGTTTATCTTGTGGTTTGGCCAAAACGTCTGTAGACCACGTGCATATCTCCCCGTCGGTCGACGCTGTGATCAGGGTGCTTGCATTCTGAGTTCCCGTCAGCTCCATCGAATATACTGGATACAAATGGCCCACTCCTGCTACGGGTGATTTAAGTACAGGATAGCTGCCCGATCTGATGTCCCATGCAAATACTTGTCCATTATATGCGGTCCCATACAAGAGCCTCTGGTCATATTGCGAGAATTTGACTGAAAGAATATCCGACTGAGCATTGAACACATATTCCGCACTCTTCTTCGAACCCCGCAAGTTCCAGATTTGCACCAGACCCTTTTGGGCGGTCGGGTCGTTGTGCTTCTGAGTATGCGATGATGCGATCAGCTCTGGAAACTTGTGAGACCAGTCGATCCCAGTGATGGCGCGGCCATCACTTTGTGACGAAAAAAAACTCGCAATCTCTCTTGCATTATCTACACTGTCCTCTTCCTTGCCTTCATTCCCATAGTCGATTAGAATATTATAGTCCTCCTCCAAAGCTCGCCCGAGAATCCTCCAGGAGCTTCCAATAAACTTTTGAAAGCTAACATCGTCTACTAGTTTTTTCGTTTCTCCTTCATCCATAATAGGTATCCTCTGGCTCTCTGACGTTAGTTTTCCCTAGAAGATGCGGTGTCGCTTGTCGCAGTTTTTCGGGTTAGAGTGTATGGCCATCAAACTAGCTTACCTTTTGTAGGCTCGGAACCCTGAATTTTGGAATCGATATCATGTAATTCCTGTTGCAGCTCCTGACGAATCTGAGCTCTAAGTTCGTCTGCATCTACCTGTTCTTCATGACCAGAACCGACCTCGTCTTCAAGACTTTCCGTTTGGACGCTTTTTGAATACGACACAATCTCTTTCCGGTTTTGGACTTCGAATAGTGCTCCAATACTAGTAGTTAGACATTCCTCATTCAGTGAGCTTGGTGCTTCTGAGCTCCGTTGACTGCCCTCTGATGTGACGAGTTTGGAATCCAAAGAGTCTGTGTCCCTGTTCAACAATAGACTATCAACGTAGTCACCTACACTTGCTCCAGGTGGAATCTGCTTGAATTTAGTATTGGCTATGTACTCGCCAGTTACCAAGGAAGTACTGGGAGTCCTGCGAGCTGGCGAAGCTGTCTGCGGCCTTTGAAGAGAAGACGTGCGCTCCTGGCGGTGCTTGCGAAGCTCTGCGAGCCGAGCCCTCTTGAGTTCAATCTCGGATTGACGATCCATATCAGTGGCTTTATTTGCGCACCGTTTAATTAGAAGGCAAAGCGTAGTCGTCCAGACCAGAGTGACGAGCGCGCACCTCAACTCCGTTGTTTGTATGGGCACGGCTTGAGGCGCGGCTAAACCAATTGAGATCCAAATGCTGTTTGGCAACACGGCAAGAGGTCCCTGTCGAGCGAATAATTGTATATCAACATTATATTTGTAGATTTGTAATACTTTTAGATTTATAATATTTCGCCGAGCGCTTAAACGCCCTCAAGATCAGTCTGCTTCCTGCGTCTTGGTGTGCAAGGGCCCAGGTTTAGTGTATGTTGTGCATAACAAAATTTCGGACGAGATGGCATGTCAATGGTCTCTAGTTGCCAAAGTTTTGTATTAGTTTATACCCGCACTTGCATCTCTGACCGATCAATATCTCGAGACAGTCAATACCAGGGTTAGGTTCTCATTCATGGACGCGTGGACGCGTCGCAAACGTGTTGGCTCTAGTATCTGAATCACGGGCGAGATTATAAAGTAAGACGCGCCAGCTGTGTGATATTGTCGCAGTGTCTTAACAGGCTAGTAGGTGGGTCGACAGGTGAAGTAGGAGTGTCCCATATTGCCAGAGGTTCAAGTATTTAATTACAAAAGTCTCTTGTAGCTTGATCAATGGTCGTCCTTTGTAGCATCAAGCAAGCGGCAAAACGTGTTAGGCACAATTATTTTGATCTGACCGACTAACTTTCACAAGGTCTAATCGAGAATTGGTCTAAATTTCTGCTCGGCACAGAAATTAGCTTACAGAAACGCCTCTGGTAGAGATACCCATAGCGATACGTTGACACGTATTTCACATCTATGACATTCATACTAAAGTTTAGATTTGTAATCTGTGTACGTTTAGGATTCCGCCTAGACATTACACCATTCACCGCAAGACGCCAATGTATCACGAGTATCACTGAGTTTAGAGTACATGATACTTAGATCTTGGTGATAGCGCAATGTTCAATTCCTTGAACTGTGGGCTGAGAAGCAAATGCGTAAATGAGTGTTCGCCATCCAGATAAAAGATTATTATTACTATAAATGTCATTTGACAAAGTTCGAAAATTAAAAAAATTCTTTTAGATTGACCAAGGCTTTGTAAGTTCTCAACAAGACGATTTCTATAGCACATTCGAAGACGTGTTGTCGACTTGTACTCAAAAGCAGAAAGTTCTCTCAAACACTGTGTTCTGCATTTGCTTTGTCTAAACTAATACGACTAGACGGTGCCAGTCAATTTCCGTAGAAACTCATGAAATGTTTCTAATCGCGGCTAGGTTTATGGGCGTATCTATTGACTTTTTGGCTCCAGGACCAGTAACTACTAATAATGAGGTAGTGAGTAAGTGTTGTATTACGATGCTACATAGTCCTTGCTGTTGTAGCGTCAGAGCAAAGAGCTAATTTAGTAGTCTTAGGGCAGCAGATAGTCTTCAGAATCCAATTCTTCATCCCCATTCACGGCTTCATCCCCGGTGTCATCGATCGACTCATCCGTGGTTTCATCCATGGCTCTGAGGCTAAGCGAACTGCTCTCACTTACATTTGGTCGTCGAAGTCATCGTCGAATCAGAACTGAGAAGTCGTGTGTGAAAGAGCGAATGCGGAAGCGCCCTGGGTACTTCTCGTCAAGTACTCGCTGCATGGTATTTCAGCCTTTCCTGTTTGGCAAGCGCCTTGTCCCAACTAATTTCAAAACCATGAGCTCGGCGTTTCAACTATGAATGTCTTTCCATTTAATGAACCAGTGGCAGCTTTATGCGGATCGAGGAACTAACGTGCATCTGCCGATAATGCCATGTATATCTACACATGAAAACGTACATGCAGGAAATTATGGTTCCAGATTTCAGCTTTCTCGGTCTCCTGTGTCGTGTCTAGAGAGTGTCTATATCAGGTCTCAGGTTTGGGGTGTCCCCAAGATAGCTGAGGTATAATCTACCAAACGCTCCAACAACTTCTGATGTGCTTTAGATCAGTGCTCCACGCAGAATCGTGCATAGTACGATCGGAATTACCAGAACGTGGAGCCACTGCTGTGTGGCAAATGCTCGTGAGTAGCTTTTGGAATGCTAGAGACTGCAGGCTATAGACGTTATGCGTTATGCATCTAAATGCGCATTTGTCAAATGTGCAGAATTTAGATCGGCGGCCAACGCGTCGTCATTGGAACGCCAGTTTACATCTGACTCTAGGTTCACTCCCCGCCTCTCTAGCCATGGGGGACTCTATGGATGTTGATGATATCATCAGTAATTTACGTGTCACCTCGCCTAGTAGCAATGCGAAAATTGGCTCTGAACTACTTGAAGACGCCTCGAGTCTGAAGCGAGCCTGGATTAACGAACGATTTGCTCCAGAGCTTCTAGCCTTTGAGCATGATCTTCTTCGTCGTATCATGACTCGCATTTCTCAAAAGGTCTGGTGCTTCTCTGAAGTCGCTTGTAGCAGAGATTTGCTGTATTTGCAAATAATGGGACGACAGAGCTAAATGCTAACGCCAGGTCGAGTATATTGCTGAAGAAAGCTCGGAAATACCAATGTCCTCAGACACCAAGTTCCAGCTGCTGATAGTGGAATCGGAGCTCGAGAGAATCAAGTTTGTCGTGAGAGGATACTTGAGGGCTCGAATGATCAAAATTGACAAGTACATGATCTTCCTAGAACGAGAGCCTCAAGAGCAAGTCAAATTATCCGACTCAGAACTTGAGTACTTGCAACGCCATTCTGAGGTACTTCGACGTCTCTATGATCAACAGTTTCTGGGAAACTTGCCTCAGTCCCTTCAGAGACTAGATGACATGACAGGTGGCCTCTCAATGGTAGAAACACCCGATCTCAACAAGGCAGTGGTTGTTCGTGTTAACAAATCCATTGAGACCCCGGCTATTGTCGGCACAGAGGAGGTCTTTCTTCAAAAGGACTCGCTTCATCTCATACACTATAGACCCGTTGCTCACCATATTCGAGATGGTACCGTCCAACTCGTGTGAGATGGTCCCGGTTTACATTATTGTTGAATTACTGTATAATGCTTCCCCTACAGTCAGTTTGAGCTTTATTCGACAGGACCCCATGCAGTACGGGACTTTTACGATGTTTACGAACCTTTAACGAGCACTTCATAAAAGCAGAAGAGATTTACACTTCCCCTTTTAAAGTCCCTTTGAATAGTACGCAATCCTGTCATGCCCTGGGACCGTATTCGACATTCTGCTGAGGTTGTAGTACCAGAACTGGCATCCAGCAGTAAAGTGGCTTGCATAATGCTGCATATTCAACCCCACGAATCGTGGGGCTGATGCAATACCATTTAGCGCTGCACTTACAATCAACTGGCTGTCAATACTCGAACGATATGCAGTAGCCGTAATCATACTGTTGCTCATAATGGACTGGGATAATAAAGTACCGTCCGTCCTGCCGTCGGCCGGCTCTAAGGGAGAGTCCAACAACGGCCGAGGAGCCACCCCAAATCCACCGACCGCCAGCCGACCCACTCCTATGACCTCCTACGCAAACCGAGCGGCATCTGCAATTGAAGCCGTCAAGGCTCCGGGTGCGTTTGCGAGGCTCGGAAAGGTGCTGTATCCGGGGAGCGGGAGTTCAACTGGGACAGGAGCAACCCCGCCCAGCAGCTCAAAGAAGCCGGAACATCTCCCGATGACAAATATCGGAGTGAGATACACTGCAAAGAGTAGCATTATTGCCATGGATGCTAATAGGAGCGAGAGAAATATTGCCGCAATAGCTGGAAAGGACTTCCTCAGGGTACTTAAAGTCGAGGACGGGGTATCGATTGAGCATGATTTGAAGAATAAGGCCAATTTTGACAAATTGTACATTGTTACATGTCTCAAATGGGGCAATTCTCCATTTGACAAGACGATTGCCTTGGGAAACTCTGGGGGAACTGTGCGGATATTTAACGTGGACAAGCAATATCAGATTCAGCAACTTGTGGTGTCCAATCGAGCTGTCAACTCAATTGCATTTGCGTTACAAAGTACCTCTGGGTTATACGTTGCTAGTAGTGATGGTATAGTCAGGCTATGGGACTTACGCGAGAGTGGGCGAAAGCCAGTCTTGGCTTTCGGCAAGACGGGAGATATTGCACGCGAGGTTAAGTGCAGTCCCTTTGATGGGCACAAGTTTGCTGTTATTTACGATTCGGGGACAGTGCAGCGATGGGACACGAGATATAGCAGTTCGTGTGATAGGCGGATAAATGCGCACACAGGCGTCGGGTTAACTTTGGATTGGCACCCAGATTTAGACTATATCGCTACTGGTGGAAGAGACCAGCAAGTTCAGGTGTGGAATATGAGCGTCGAGAGTCGGAAGCCTGACTACATGATTCTATCTCCGAGTCCTGTAGGCAAGGTGCGGTGGTCGACGTTACATGCTGGCTCCAACGGTAGCGCAAAGCTGCAAAATTGCATGATTGTTAGTTGCGGCCGTAGCAAGAGCGACACTAATGCATACGTATGGAGTCTTAGCAGGCCAAATATTCCCAGGCAGGTACTTGAGGACCATACAGATACCATAACGGACCTTTGCCCCAGGAGTGACCGACTCCTTTGGTCGGCCTCAAAGGACAAGACATTTGTGCAACATGATTTACTACTTGAACCCTACACTTTGGATAACTTGACTTCGTCTGTATCTGCATGGAGCCCAAGGGGTGATGTGGCATTTGTGGAGCAGGAGCGTCATGGTATCCAGAGCGGTACTCGGGAACCGCCTATTATCACCCGCACTGGTAGCAGCTATTTTTTCTCGAGCCATGGTGGCTCCAGTGAAGACCATTCTCCAGGTGAGCAACTCGGTCGAAAGGGGGGCATAGGAGCTCTCCGGTCCCGACCGTCGGCATCGTCCATGGGAGCGGCCGCTCGATTATCTCTCGAGTCGTTCGATTTTGGGTGCGCCCTTGTTCACGACTTTGGCTTGCCGTGTCAAGATGCCAGCACTTTTGCATTTTTGGCCCGCAATTATCAACTGTATGTAGGAAAGCGCGAGACATTGGTCGATATCTGCCTGGCAAATTGTCAAGTAGCATTCCACGCTCAACGGTACCGTACGGCCCAAGTGTGGAACATTCTTGGGTTGGCTGTCTCTGATGAACAGCGCCGATTTGTCAGCGAAAATTCGGCACGCCTTCCGGCCAAAATTGACTTATCAGAACTGGTCACGTTGCGCAGTTTTAAGAGCAGATTGTGTCGGACCGACGTGTGCTTGTGCGGCACCTCTGGCCCTACACCATGTTCGCTTCACCCGGCGCCTACAACAAATGGTGCTGAATCTTTCAAGCCACAGCTTAGCGATGTCCCACCTGAAAGCTCCGATGAAGGGGAAGAGCGGGCCCTTGGTGATGCACCTGGGATCACTGTAGATCGGTCGCAGTCAAAGAACATTGTCATAAATAGCAAATCTCTGATTGCTCACTCCCCTACATCTGATGGTTCGTCGGCTGGTGTGACATCCATATCCCCTGAAGACTTCTATGGACGAGCTGGCACTAGCTTTACTCGACTTCCCATGACCTCGAAATTTGGTACTTCTGTCTCATCTGGTGGAAGCTCTGCAGATGACATTGCAAAAAGCTTTTCAGATTGGCGGTCTCATGCTCTTGAGGATATTGAGGAAGCTTCAGAAGTACCTACACCTCGCAACAACAAGTCCGTGGCCGATATCGACCCAACGCGGAGTTCTCTGGAAGTTAAGCCAAATCCTGGCTCATCCCGGCTGACCCACGCACTGGAGTCGCTCGTTATTACTCCAGACAAGGAGCAAGCGCATGAAATTCGTGACCTCTATCTCAAGTTTCTCCAAGACCAAACCTATCCGTGGCGCACAGAGCAGCTCCTAAAGCGTGCTTTCGAATACTCTCTGAGCCAAGGTGATATCCAGCTGTGTGCCATACTCGTGCTGCTCTTTTGCAACGACTATCCAAACTTTTGTGCGAGTCTTGTTGCCGAAGAGGTTGTTGTGTCGTACGTCACGCTTTTGAAGCGTCACTGCCTCTTCTCCAATGCTGCAGAAGTTGTTAAGCTCTCTGACTACGAGCCCGTGCGGATCCTAGGACAAATGGAGACTTCTCTAGATACCCTATGTGCCAGGTGCAAGCACCCTCTATCGGAGAATGCCAACGCACTTGACTTGCTTCATGGAGAGATCGGCTTCTGGTACTGCGCGCACTGCAAGAACTTGCTGCACGACTGTAGCATCTGCCAAGAACCTATCCGGGGTCTCGGAGTCGTGATTCTTAAGTGTGGTCATGAATGCCACAACAAGTGCATGCGTGCGTGGTTTTATGATCTTGGAATGAATTCTTGCCCAACAGGCTGCGGCGTTGAGATTCGTGCCCTGTAGTGGCGGTTAGTTTGCACTCGAATTAGCGTGGCTAGAGCAGTGGCCAAAAAAACCGGAAATAGAGCTACCACTGCATCTTTCGGTCGGTGCTTCTCCATTGCACAAGTCTGACGCGAATGTATTTAATTAATATTATTATTTGGGAAGGTGATGGTGCATCTTTAGTGTTACATGAGCGAAGTGCTTCGTGAGTAGGGCCGGCTAACAAGCACATAATAACGAACATAGAATGGCCGCTGGTGCTATCAATCGTGGCTTAATATGGGAGGGATCTGGATGGAAGGTTGAGACTTCAAAGCTGCCAATTCTTAGTGCAAAAGAGATCGACGCAGCATCGGAACGGCTGCAAATTCCTGTACCGGAAATGATATTTGGAAATAACGCGGTACGTGTTCAGCATATTGCCAGTCAATGGGCAATAGAGTTCAATGCGCTGGACGCGTTGGATCTGGTTGACAAGACAGGGTCGCGAGATGGTTTGTTAAAAGTGTCGTATGCAAAAGAGTGGGCGGAATCGCGACAGAATCAGAAAGAAGCAGATGTCGACTCGATTGTTAAGCCCTTTGACTGGACATATACCACCTCTTATAAGGGAACTACGAGCTCTTCATTTGAGAGACGGGATGAGATCGAGCTGCCGTTAAATCTGCTCAAGCGGCCAGACCCAATCCAGCTTTACGACGAGGTTCCACTTTATGAGGATGAGCTAGGCGATAATGGCATTGTCGTTTTAAATGTCAAGATCAGAGTGATGCCGGAGCGGCTTCTAATTCTGAGTCGCCTATTTCTTCGCGTTGACGATGTGGTGTTCCGGATCAGAGATACTCGTGTGTACATAGAATTTGCAACTGGAATAGTTATTCGCGAATACCTGGCCCGCGAGCAGTCGTATGACAACGTCAAGAGGCGAGTTCCAATGGGATACAAAGATTTTGGTAAGCTCCTTCGCGACCCAGAATGGGTCTGTCGACAAGTATCACCTAACGAAGTGATACGCGAAACCACGACTGTCAAGTAGAGAAAGCGCTGAAGTGATATTAACTGCATTTAATTGCAGATTTCAACCAAATTGACTAGTTTACGTGGTCAGTGTCATGAGACCTGCGAAAACTGCTCATCCTTGGCCTCTCATGACCATGTTCTTGTATACACAAGTAACCTGAATGTGCTTTACAACAAATAAAGTATGTACTTGTTTATGAATCATGATGCGTTTTCTTGTCGCCTTTACTATACCCTGAGAATGGCGCGGGCCGCGGCTAGGTTCTCGGGCGTAGCAGATTGGGAATCTACAATACCCCGAAGTTTACTTCGCGCAATAGACTCGAGTTTAGAATATGTGGCAGCGTCGTCAGTTGCCAGTTTGGGAAAAGCTTGAACCTTGCCACTCACAATAACCACGCCAGTCCATGCACGAACATATCTCGGAGAAAGCTCTGCCGCTCGTAAAAAGTGTGCACATGATTCCTGTAAGAGTGTTAACTGCTCTCCCATGTTGTTGGACTTCGTAGCATGCGCATGTTGAATCTCTCCTATCCGAGCAAACGCGTTGTACGCTTGCGGGACTTGTAGAATTACCTCCTCTAACGAATGAACTGCTTCAGAGTAGTTTCCAGTCTTGAAATAAGCTTCAGCCAACTCGCTCCATGCTTCGCTATCCACGGGCATGACATCCAGATACTTGAGCAGTTCTTCGATATACGTCTTGTAGTCATTCGTTTGTTTTAGCTTCAGAAATGCCAATCGCTTTTTTGCCACGAGATCTGACTCTGGTCGTCTTTCTAGATATTTTTGGGCCGCCGTGACGCTTTCGGTTGTTTCAAGATGCTTGGCCCTCAGCAGCGCTACTCGGCTTGAATCCTGTCCAAACTTGTCCACTAATCTCTCCAGAGCCAGCTTTGCAGCGTTGTCATCTCCCACTATCAGGCACAATTGCACATGTTGTTCCAGCAGGTTACAGAGAACTGATCCATCAAGCGTGCGTAGATTAGACTCGAGAAACCTTGACGACAATTTGTACAATTGAGAGATTACATCCCAGTCTGCATCGTAGACTCGAGCTTCGCTGTATGCCTGGAGCAAAAGTTCCTTCGCGCTCATCGGATGCTTCCTAGGTGGCTGATCGAATGTGGTGTCTCAGCTGAGTCCAGTTCACCAGGCTGTCAAATTATGCAGCATATGTTTGTAATCGGGGCATTACTTTCGAACCCACCTATTTTTCAGATTCCAACAGTCTACTACTACCAAAATTGATCTTTATTCTCTGCCCAAAATGCTCAGACCAGCTCTGGGCATTTGTAGGACATTTCCTGTAAGTATTATTGTGACCAATTTTTCTAGTCTCAATTTGAAGTGAGTGGGTTATCGGTACCAGGATGATAATTCAGACATTGACTGCCTATCGAGAGTGGTCCACCACGTTGTCATATAATGAGGGGTATTAAGCTCTAATCTAACAGCAGCGAGCAGGATTGCTTCGAGCCTACGCAACTGGTATTGAGCAATTGGGGTCGCAAAAAGGGGACCTAAAACAGCATATCTTGTTACAATTGACGGCCACTCGAGGCGAATACGATAAGCATGAGCTCCCACAGTGGCAGAAAATGGTGGGAGAACGGGTGGTTAACACTCTCAAGTTGGACATGGAACAAATCCGATCCGGTCCTGTTGCTGGTCGCATGTTTCGAGATTTGTGCAAGGGCCAGGCATTTTACGTAGAAAATGCGCCACTGACTCCTACTGCCAAATTTTGGTACGAAACCTTGGGATTGCCCAAGACGTTTCAGCAGTGGTTCAGTATTACATGCTTGCATGTCTGGATGCTCTATGTTCGGATGAGAATGATGCCACGCAAGTATGGACGAGAATATCAGCAGAAATTGGTCAACGAGCTGTTTGCTGATATTGATTACCGTCTGAGGGAGGTCATCAAGGTCCATTCAGATCGTACAGTCAACAACTATAAGAAAAACTTTAACGAGCAGCTTACTGGCGCAGTATTTGCTTACGATGAGGCGTTGGGTCTAGATGATTTCACTCTTGCTGCTTCGCTGTGGCGCAATATTTTTGAGTCGCACAAAGACGTGGATGTCCGCGCGCTTGAACAGCTAGTGCACTATGTGCGGACTCAGCTCTACGTTCTTGACCGTATGTCTGACCAAGATTTCTCACAGGGCCGGTTCACGTTTATTGAGCCGTGGCTGCGCTATGAGCCGCTGACCCCTGCTCAGGAGAAAGAGCTGTCTCGCGCAATTGAACAGGTCCACGGAGTTCATGTTGACAAAACCAACTAACATTTTGTATATACTAACTTGGTAACTTAGCGATGTTTTATAGACTATTATTTGCTGGTAAAAGTGGCGTATTATTACTTATAGAGAGATAGCCTTGATCTGCGCAGCTCCAAGCCACGAGTTGTCACCGTTTAGAGTTTCCTCGACGACAAGGTATATCTCGTCTATAAGAGCCGGAACAAACGTTCCTGGACCCCGCACCTCTGGACGAGCAGCCGCCCGCTCCGCAGCAATTGTATAGACAAGCAATGCAGCCGTTGTGGCAACGACGTTGTCTTTGCAGACAGCAGCCATGATGGCAATGAGGGAGCCCAGCGAGCAACCGGAACCCGTTATGCAACCCATAAAGTCATGACCGTTGGAAAACACGAGGCCAAGAGGTTGTGCGCCGCTAGGGTCAACCAGGATATCCTCCTTGCCGGTCATGAGAACCGTCGAGTGGGTCTCATGAGCAAGCTTGGAACAAATCGCTGTTCTTGTTGTCAAGTCGGAGCCGCCAACGCTATCTACACCCTTCATTGCCGCGCCCTCTGCACGGGCAGCTGCTGTTATCTCACCTTCATTTCCCTTTATAACGGCAAAGTCTCCAGTGTTGAGAATCGCTCTACAAGCTTGTCGACGATGCGTAGATGCCCCGCAACCGACTGGGTCGAATACGATTGGCTTGCCGGCCCGATTGTAAGCACGCACCGCATCTTTGAACATGAGCACATTCTCGGCTGTAGCGGTTCCCATATTTAGTAGCAAAGCAACATCCGGAACTGAGGCGAATTCGTTGAACTCTTCTGGGGACTCGGACATCGCCGGACTGGCATGTGCCGCAATTGTCACATTTGCGCTGAAATTCTTAACCACTCCATTGGTGATGTGGTGAACTAGCGGTGATTTCCTAGCAGCAGTGGCAATCACTTGGGGCACCTGGCTCAGAATACCATCAACATCATCTGCATTCCTAGGAGCCCGCTCATACTTTGCTGACTTGAGCAGTGCCTTGAGACTTGAAGTCGCTCGACTAGCATCCCGGTCAGCAATAATACATGAAACGACGGCAATGCCATCCAGGCTCTTGCTAGGAGTACGCGCCAGGTGCCAGAATACCTCGGTGTTGGAGTGGTTGATACCACCGATAGCCA
>JAJLWU010000694.1:0-19011 GCA_030570855.1 Tardiomyces digboiensis | reverse complement strand
GACGAGATAATACGCTTGACAATTTCTCCCTTGTTAAACTGGCGAGGACGCACCTCAATGTTTGCCTTGCCAGACATGACTTCAACGTCGTACTTTGTGGCAACCATTTGCTCGAGGTGCTCACGTAGGTGCTGAGCCTGGAACCTTCCAAAATCTGGGTCTGCTCGACGGTAATGCCAAGTTAATGCAGCTCGCTTGACCTCGACCGATGATCCTTGCGTGCGTTCTGTGTAGTTGTTAAAAATGTCCAATACGACCGTCTGCCATGACATGTCGATTTTCTCCGTAAGGTTCTCCCAATCAGCTTGGCCTCTTAGTTTAAGGAAGCAACCATGCTCAGCGCTCAACGACAGCCCTTTAACCTGCCCCAACCATTTGTCCAAAAACGCCTGGTCGCGACCAGAAATGATCCACACGGAATTCTTGGGATCGTCGCAAAGCCGGTTGAGGATCTGAATTACCCGTTTCGAGGGAATTGCCGCCGACGGCTCTTTAACAATTGGCGTCAGAGTTCCGTCGTAATCGAACAAGAACAATCGCTGCTTAGCATCTAAGTAAGCTTGACACAGTTTTGCCACATCGAGAGACGGAGTCACATGTGCTGACTTGTGCACAATTGTGTTACTCACGAGCAGAGAAATATATCGCCGTACCCATGACTGGATCTTGTGGGTCGTCACATAGTCATAGAGACTCCTTTCCCGCTCCGCAAGCTCTTGGGGTTTAGAATCGGTCATGAGCAAGCACTCATGGATAGTCTCTGCCACTTCGCGTGCATCCCATGGGTTCACGAGCACTGCATCTTCCAAGATACCGGCCGTTCCGGCAAATTCAGACAAAATCATGGGATTGCATGTCTCCTTTTGGCAAATGACATACTCCTGAGAGGTGGTATTTGTTCCATCTCGCACAGAGGTAATGAGCCCCAAATCTGCTACTCGAAGAAGCGCCAGGTATTCATCTCGCGCAATGTGGCGAGGATAATGGTGTACGGGTGAAAAGTGAATGGCACCATAGGTTCCGTTGATGTGGGAGACGAGCTCTGACACTTTTTTCTCGATTTTGGCCGAGTAGAAGTAAGCGGGAGCCGTCACTTGGATGAGAACAACCTTTTCGCGCCACTCGGGATACAGTTGCAAAAACATTTCAAACGCCTGCAATTTTTGAATCACTCCCCGTACTGAGTCCAATCGATCTCTTCCCACAATGATCTTTTTATCTGGGTACATGGCACGAATCTCCTTGACTTTTTCATCCACTTCGGAGCTAAAAGCATCGGCTTCGATACGCTCGGCGTCAATACCAATGGGAAGTGTTACGACATTGACATGAACTCCAAATGCTGAGAGGTGGGAGGGTCCTGTCTCGACGCCGAGTAGTCGTGCGCACCCGGACATAAAGTGGCGCGTGTGCGAGGTGGCCTGAGTAGCAACAAGGTTCGCGCCCAACATCCCTTCGAGCAGCTCCCGGCGTTCAGGGATGCACCTAAAGTATTCCGACGATGGAAACGGAGAATGGCAAAATAGACCAATGATCGCATCTTGCTGTTTCATCCGCAACATCTGCGGAAGCAGCAACAAGTAGTAGTCATGAACCCAAATAATATCACCGGGCTCGTACACCTCTAAAATTTTGTCCCTGTATGCCTCGTTGAAAGCCACATAGTCCCTCCACCATGGTTTGCCCTTCATGCCATCGTTACCATCCGTCTCGCCAGGCTGAATGTAGTGTAAGATTGGCCAGACAACCTCCTCTGGATAAGCACGGTACCGCGACTGCTTGCCTGGCAGCCAAACGGGCTCTATGCGGGCGCCATCGTTTGCTGCCTCCATTTGCTTGTGGACATTGTTCTTTTCCTTGTCGGTGAGAGGCGTTTCGTCAAACTCTCCAGTCTCATCGGTAGCCTCGACGTCGACTTCCCCGGGCCATGCAACGACTATCGACTTCCAATCAGTGTCTGTTTGGACGCTCCGCACGGCAGCATGCAAGGCAGAGTTTCCGCGACGGTTCCGTAATTTAAGTGTGCCATCTTTGCACCGCACTAACCCCTGAGGTAGGTTAGTCATGGCGATAATCATGCGCCCCGATAGCTGGGCTCCGGCATCGCGGGCTAACGCAGGTGTGTCAAGCGCCTGGCCCACAATCTCGTGAGTCTCTCCGGCAGGAGTCCGGGTCCAGTTATTCAAGGCAGGCAAATCTGTCTGAGTCGGCAGCTGTTTATCCGCACTCGCTACCCGGTTGATAATACTGGGGCCCAGGTACTCCGTCTGGTGTGGTTGAGTCTCAAGTCTCTGCTGTTAGCTCCGAGTGCGCTATAGCAGACCTCAGCCATATACCAGTATGAAAACAAAATTTACGCCATTTACAAGCCCCATCAAACCAATTGTCACTGGCAAATCAAAGTTGTCGGATAAATTGCCACAAATTAACCCAAGCACTTGAGCCGCCGAAAGACCCGACGAACTGTCCGCGACCGCGTATCACGAGTCGACTCAATAAGACTCTGCCTCTACACCCCGCTGATGACAACTACTCCGACTGTAGCCGTCTAGTTCCGAATGGATCTCCACCGATTCGTCCAACGGACCTACCATCACTTACCGTCATGCTTCTAGATATTTCCTCGGCTGCAAATGTAAAACTCAACGACTGGGAAGCAGCCTCTACCGTCTGTATGTTCCAAGGATACCCTATCGTCTATCTTAAACAACAATGTGATGCCGTCAGCTGATTCGGTCACCAACCGTCAAGTTCACCGCAGTCGCCAAGTTTGAACTACTGTGCTGCTGCTGGCGACTCAGTAACATGCGGCTGACCGCCCCTCGTTTCTCTGATTAGGTGCGTGCGTCTAACGTGCGTGATTCGATAGATAATGGGCGAGAGTAAACTAATGGAGAGTCGATGCTTGAATCTGGCTGACTGTGTCTGATCATTGCGCAACGTTACTTTGTAGTAATTAAAATGCCCACTAGGTCCGTTGCAGCAACGGACTAGACTTTGTAGGCAATAATTCTAGTGTGACGTACTCGCGCACCAATTCTAGAAGCCCGTGTTCGATGTTGAATGCATTGAATTGGAACAGATTCGTAAGCGACGCAGCTTGTGGTAAGAAGGGCCCCCACCAAACCCCGCATTTTACCCCCCCGGTGCCATTGCAAACTCCGCTACTGGAAGCCGCTATCTAAACACATGATTTTTAACAGTCGTAAACTAACAAATATGTATGGCTGTGCTGCTGTGTTCGACTCGATTCAAACAAAGTCGGATCTCACGGCGTTGTTCAATAACCGGGGTCAGCCCGATGACACAGGAGGAATAAATGCAACCTCATCAGCGTTTGAAATCGTTATTTCGCTCAGATTGTCCTCATCAACGTACTCGAGATTGACCACGAGTGCGCTCACTGCCAGTAGATCTTGAACGGCTTTAGCCGAGTGCCTATTCTTGACGCCTTGGACAACGCGATCCAGCGTTTGATTTGACTCTAGCAATATAGACTCACTCTCTTGACCAACTGCATCTTTCAGCGGCCCAAAGTACAGAACTTTCATTGAGCTGTTTGTGGTTTACTCTCATCGGATAAAACTATTTGGGACTGAAGCTCACACCAACGCATGTTACGCACGGCTGACGATGTGGCCGTATGTCAACTACCCGACGAGCCCTTGACTTGAAACTGTACATTACACTCTATTTTTCTAGCAGAATGCCCCTCCATAGAATTATATCAGTCCTTGCCAGCTTTCGGTAGTGGAAGCACAGCTGCGGATGGCCTTGCCGGCACAGATGGAGTGCTAGGCAACACTGTATCAAGAGCTCGTAGCGCCAGCGACCGACGTCTTTCGGCCTCCAACCGGGCGTTCAAATGGCGAGGTTGGCGGTCGAGTGGAGACAGTCCGACATTGTAAGACGTTGCCGAAGAAACGCGGGCTGCAGCACGACCGTTTGCCGCCTCCACCTCCGACTCTGTAAATGGCGTGCACAGCCTTGCCGCCACAAACACGGCAAACATCCATACAGAAACTTTGGCTGCAATGAGCCTGAAAGGGTCGGGAAAAAAGTTGTGAAATGCAAATGCATCTGAAGCGTCGCCACGTACTCGGATGCCCGAAGGATTTGAGTGCTCAAAAACGAGTTGCCGCTGTCCGACTCCGCGGTGAAACGGCAGGACCGGATCAACGTATGCCGTACGATAGAACCTCAAATACGTCCACGCCGTCAAGAACCCAGTCCACGCCAAAACTGCCTGGAGCTCGTTACCCAAAATGCCCCAAAACATGGACGCCGCCACATATAGAATCAATAGAGTCTTGACCCGGAATCGCATGCGGCCCTTGAATAGCACCACCGTATGCTCGGGCAGTAGCTGCTTAAAAGCCACCAGGAACCCGGACATAATCGCTGCAGTACCGCAGATGGTTACTCGAGGTCTCTCGAGACCACTCATGGGGTCTATGTTATCAAACAACATATACCAAATCCCGTAAAGAACTAGGGATGCAAAATTTGGAATTGTAGTCTGGATCAGCAAAAATGTTGTCATCTCGCGTGGTCCCCATACTGTCTCGCAGTATCTCCCACCGTATAACAAAGCCACAAATGCAAATATAAAAGCAACAATATGCTGCTCAACAAAGCTTGTTGCAATCAATACCCACGGATAAAATATGTGTGTCTCACCGGGCACCAGCGTCAGAAATGGCACATACAGGTCTGTTGGACGGGGCAGATCCTGCTGCAGAGCTTGGTCTAGCGGGAAATTTTTGCCCTGCGACACTTCCTCAGGAGTGGGCGTATTTGCCGCTATTTCTTTATCCCTCTGCGTAACCAACGATGCGTAATGTGTGTATCTTAGAGTAGCCACCACGGTCGACAGCACAATAAGTAGCACAAGTGCCGTCCTTGTGACAACCGGTACGCTTCCTATTTTGACCATTCACTCTCACTATATCACCTTCCGAGACCCGTCGCAAATGTCAACTAGTATTTTCAAGGCCCACAACCAGTCAGGCACCAACGAGAAGATGATCGAAATGTATTATCCCTTTCACAGCCTTCAGCAAACTCGTGACCAACAATCTAGCAATTTGTGCGATAGCAGAAAATGCTCATGGCCTCTATAAAATCTGATCGGCGCGAAATCGTAAACACACTGACGTTACATACAAACTGTTAGGCGTTTGTCACAGTGTCGGTTCCTGTGTCCAGGGCTAGGGGAGTCAGCCGTTTGTCGTCTGCATTATGGTAATGGGACAACTTTAGACAAATACAACTAGACGACTACTAAACAACTGCGGTTTGTTTAGTTGGCTTCCAATATAACGGCATGCTGGTATCTAGGTATTGGTTGATTCGCCCAGTGGCAAAGACTGCCACAAGGAATGTGACGTTACGGGTAGGTTCATACGTAAAGTCTACGAATTTACGCCCTGCTAACGTATAGAACTACACGACAGGGCACAAGACATTCGGGGATTATGTCAGGTCGCCGACTACAAAACTCATGTTGATGCTCACATTTATTTCCTCAGAGTTGGCGTATATTTTGAAGAAGCAGAATGAAATGAGCATATTGGAGCAGAGAGCGGCTACTCAGTTAGACCTGATGAAGCTATTGAAAGACAGAGTACTCTTGGGAGAAGCAGTTGATGTGGATCACGAGCTGAATCTAGTCGATGACAATATAGACAAAACAGTCGATGATATTCTGAGAGATCTCAATGAGGCAGATCAGCAGTGGGCAATGAGTAAAAAGAGGATAGTGGAAGAGGAAGTTGCAAAGTGGGCGTCCCACCAACTGGCCATAACAGACACTGATGCTGCAACCCAGTCTGGCATAGGAACTAGTCCTACACAGGATTACTCAGTAGAGTTGCCACTGGAGGAAAGCGAGAGACGTGCTACAACCGAACAACTGTCGACTTCCAAGTTTCTATAGGTGCTTTCTTCACAACCACTTGCGCCAAAGTCTTGATTCATGAAGCTCATTGCGCCAAAAGCTATTTGTACATATTCAATTCGCACCGAGGGACGCGCTTAGTAGTACCCTCGCGCTTTGAACATCATCTAAGCAAGCAAAATGCTTAGTTCCTGCTTAGCAGGAAAATAAACGTCATGTCCGACCCTGGGTATTAATTCTTCTGCCACCTATCGTGCGGGCTTTATTCCAACTCGTAGCATCCCAAGCACGCACTTGGGCTATGGCCCCTTACTCAAGACGTAAACGACAACTGCTGAGACAGATAGCTTGTGTCAACAACATCCACAGAAAGGCCCGGTAGGCGCGAGATAGCTACCAGCAGCACCTGAAGAGCATGTGCAATATGAGGGCACTGACGATTCAGACGAAGGAGCCAAATGTATTGGGCCAGCTGGGATTTGTAGCCGTGAGCCTCTTGCTCTGTTTCGGCAGTGAGATATAAGAGAGATGCAAAAACGCCAATAAGCGCAAAGTTGGACGCTGCTGAGAAATGCCAAAATCCTCCGATGTTTTCAGGGCGAAGGCTGCGCACGAAATCGAGAGCAGCCATTAATCGAGCTTGAGCTGCTTGGCGACATACCTCTACGAGCGTAGGGGGTGAGTCGGGACGAAGAGACTTTATAATACGCCTGTGTAGCGTTATTTCCGCGGCAAAGTAAGCGAGATGAAGGTACCCATTGGAGTTGAGGGCAGGCGAGTCAGCAACAGGTGGCCCCTGATTAGAGACGCGCAGCTCCGCTGGAAGTTTCGAATACCAAGTACGAAGCTTGATCTGCATTGGTTTTGCAGTGTCTAGGATCTGTTCCGTGTCTTGAAGATGAGCTAGTGCCACCTGAGAAAACAGTTGTTCATATATTTCCGCGACAATCTGAGACAGCGCGCACATTTCCGTATAGAGCTGTGGTGAGTTGACGGCAGGACTAGTAATTTTCGAATTGGGCGAATTGATAGACGCAGAGGGGGAAGAAGAAGAAGCCTGCGATGCCGCTTTTGCTCCACTAACGTGCTGTTGTGGACCCCCGCCGCTCATTGACACAAGAGTTGGTATTCCTAGGGCATTTGCAACCATGTCGTCCTCATCAAACTCATCTGAAAAGTCTTCAGCGTGCACCTTGCCCATATTCCAGCCTCGCGACTCGTCGACATGAGACGGAATGCTTTCTAGTAGTGACATCCATTTGTCCTGGATATACACACCCCATGCAATACGCTTGCGTAGCCCTCGCTCCCATTTGGGAAGTTTCCAGTCGGAGCAGTTGAGACCAAGACCGAGGCGCTCACCCATGGATACCACCACTGACGTGATTGCAAGGTTACGTGATGAATTTGGCACGCACTGCACGAGAAGCAGTCCTGCTTGAATGTGCGACAATCTGGGCTGCCCAGAGCCAGCAAAAAAGGCGTTGATGCCCATATCATATAGCGACTTTCTTAGGATAGGACTAGGAGCAGGCAGAGCTGCCAGATCGCTATCGTATGTCCACCATTCGACAGCCAGGTAGTAGACTGCCGCCAACAGAGCCGGCGAAAACTCTCTGTGCGTCCGCGAGTATTTCTCTAAGAACACCTTGCGGTGCAAAATAGGGAAGCATGGGTGAACGTGGCGGAAATACAGCTCGATGAGAGATCTACCCCTTGGCTCTAACATTCGCTCTATCTCGTCACATTCTCGAATAGCCTCAAGGCGAGTAGGATCATTTTGTAACGTGAACATAACACGCGGTGACGCTTTGCGGAGCCACACATCGCCCGCTAGCTTTGCTTGGTCCAGTCGGTCGTAGGGGCCGAGGTCAAGCAATAGCGGGTCAAAGACGCCTGTTTCTCCTACAAAGTATGAACACCGAGGAAACTGCAGTGACAAGGTCTTTTTCAGCAAGCTGTGACCCCGCAAATTCACATAGTCGTCTACGGGCGTCGAATACCTGCCGTCATCATGTTCACTAGTTTTCTGCTTCTTGTAAGAAGCTGTTGTTATTCCTGACCCCATCCCGCCAGCGTGCACTTCTGCGACATCTTCCTTAGACCTTTTTCTTGGACGGTGTGCTACACGGTCTGAAAATACGCAATCGAGATCATTGAGCCGGCACATGAGACACACGGTTGAATCGCCAATCACCACACAACCCTTTTTGCGGGCTCGACACTCGTCACACGACGGTCGCATTTTTGTAATTCTCGCACTTGGGTCCTCGACCTCATTGCCATGATAGTTTGCCGCAGCTGTCGAAAACTCGGTGGCTATTTGGTGCAGAGGGGCCTCGACGCCTTCATGACCACCTCCGGTGCCGGCACCGAAGCCGGTACCGCGATCGGCCGGCTGTCTGAGAGCATTCGCTATATCCGGCGGTGGCGGCCCAGCATGGTTGCCGCCATCGCCGACAAATGGGTCCATCAGTTTTGTTCGTTCAGGGCCGTAACCTGGCCGTCCGTTGAATTGCCTGGGAACTGAGATAAGCGATTTTCCACAACCCTTGAATGTTATCGTTATCAGCAGCGTATCATTACCATGGATACCACCGGGCGTTAAATGCAAAAAAAAACGTTGTACCGGTAACAAATCTCGTACCGTTCACTCGCAACGGCTTTCTACATATGCCGTTCCACCACTTTGGCAATTGGCGAAAGTTAGCAACACGTATAATCAGCACGGACAGATGGCTTTACCTTGAATTCTAGTTCAATTCTACCAATTTGGCATAGTCATCGAACAAAATTAGCAAGATGTACAGTGAATACATATGAACAGTGACAACTAGACAGTCACTGCAGTGACGACGACAGTGTAAGCTCTCAGTCAAATGCAAATCGAATGAGATCTTCTTCGCGCATGGCAGCTTCGATGTCGGTTCCCTCAAACAACTTTTGAAAGCAAGGGAGGTTTCGGTCGCTGTAGTGACTATACGGGTCTGCAGAACTGAGGACGCTGCCACACAGAAAACAGAAAAATGTTTTACAGATGAGGCATGTCATCTTATTACAACCCATTGTCTTTTCAATAGGTGCCTGGCATCGAGGACACTCGCAGTTGTTATTTTCCAGCATGTACTCATGGAACAGGCGGTCTCCTTCATACTCTGCGACGATGCGAGCCATGTTGCGTTTACCCCATTCCAGCTCAATACTCCGTCGAACTCCATCATCGCCGTCAATATACTTTTGGATGAGGTCCGGTGGCGGGACCTGCATGCGACAGTATTCATAATAGCCATGCCATGACCGTTTGCAAACACTACAAAACGCAAACTGGCACCTGTCACAGATGCTCAATAGGTCGTCGGGATTTCGACGAACTGCAGCACCGCAAACAGAGCTTGGGCATTCGACCCACAGTTGTGGCGAACTCTCCACGCGTCGTTTGTCAAGTACTGTTATGTAGCGCTCTACGAGATCATCACCAACAAGCTCACGCAGTTGCTTATGGCCAACCTCAGGGCACAAGCAGCCTGGTAGTGGGCACATCACCTGGTCGACATAACCCTGCTGAATGCACGCCCTGAAGTAGTCTGTCAAGCACCGGGTGCAGAATACGTGACCGCAGGCCCTCATTCGGGTACAATTATCGCCCTTGCGAAAATATTGGCAGATCTCGCATTTAAACGTCTGTTGCTCAAACTGGTTTTGAGTTGCCGTCCCGTCATAGTCCAATATCAAGTCTTTAAGGGCTGCTGCTATGTTCACCTGGCCACCCAGCCACTGCCGGCTCGCCAAGTCCTCTTTCAATGCATCAAGAATCGCAAACATGACCTGATCCTTTTGCTCTTCCCATAGCTTGTATGAGTTCTTAGTAATCTTCCTCAGTATCGAGGGCTCCATCCATTGGCAAGCCAGCTTGAGTATCGGGCCGCTGCTTTCAGGATATCCCTTGGGCAACTCAAATGTGACCTCAACAGGCGGAAGGTGCGTGATATTGAATACCTCTACCTCCCCGGGCTTTGCTGGATCGTTGAACATGACTGCAATACCGTTTTCTGGCTCGACGTCTACTTTGATTGATCCGCCACGCCGTGAGTGGGACAGAACCATTTCTGGATAAATCGCCTGCAGAGCGGTCAGCTCTTCATTTCGTACATCGTCCATTGCTGCATTATGCCTTGTTTCTCGCTCAATGGATGTGACTCCCCGGTTACGAATTACAAGACTGGTGACGATGCACGGCCACAAAGCATACATCCATGGCCACATGCAAAGCTCGACCCGGGTAAGTGGCCAGTTTGAACGTAGTACGTTAGGAGGTTATAGACACTCTGAACTATACATAAATACAGTCTATCATTGACGATAGGGAGGACTGAAACTTAGTCAAACTGGTGTTAGGTAATTGTGTGCCAATATGCCAACTAATGCATTGGCTGAATATAATATCAAACTAGCCCATCTCAAAGTCACTTACCGGAGTTAGATAGTACTCAGCAACATATCGCGCTCTAGCATTGAGGAACAGCTTCATCTCGTTAATTTCCTTGTCGACCTCTTCCATAAACTGCAGTTAGCACAAATTAGTCAGTTTCTTCACTTGGGCCAGCACAGAGTCCATCGCTGCACTGACGGGCAGTCTAACAATGATGAGTATGTAGAAAGAATAGTTGGTACGCCCGTTAACAAGGTATCTCAAATCGGTCAAACTAGATGAGCAGTCCACGAGCGTTTGTAGCGCAGTGTGAGCGACTCAAAGATGCCGCAAAACACAATGCCACCTCTCCTACAGTGGTAACTCCATTTTTATCGGCCATTGGAGTATCAAAACATACCTCGATAATAAAGTCGACGAGCTTGTTCTTGAGCATGGATTCGGTGTGGAAGTTGGTTATGAGGAACGAAATGTCGTAGCCCGGAATCGGCTTACGACGCAAAATAAAAAAGTTCTCTGCTCGACGGGTCAGGAATCGCGTAAATTGACGGACAAGAATCTGTTCGATTTCATCAGCTTGCTTGATTTTGATGCTCACTCGAACCGAGTTAATGCTCGGTTCAATGAGGACACGCTCGTTTTCATTGCGAGCAATATGCATAGGATTCAGCAGTGCCTCTGCAGTGCGCTGTGATTCGACTTCGGGAGTGTTGTGTCGTTCGACCAGTTCGCTGGCAAAGTCCTCGAGACAAAGAGCCGCCGTCAGCGACGCCCGCACCGCTGTCAAATACGGACGCAACGATTGTGACTTAATAAGTTAGCTCAGGAACACGATAGAGTAGTCAATTGATTTGCTTACCATTGTCAAATGTGTCTTGTAAATGCCACTTGGTCCTGGAAGTGATCAACCTGAGTTACGTTAGTAACGGGGGGGCGGCGGTGCCGGGAGTATACCCTACCCTAGTATTAATACTATTCTTTCATGGAAAGCAGTAAACTCAAAGACAGGCAGGAACCACGAGCTAGACGGGTACAGCTCGACGTAGTCACGATGGGGTGGCAGGCACATACGGGAGATGACGGTAAAGTGTATTATTATAATACAGAAACTCGGCAGTCAACCTGGGATAAGCCCGAGGAACTTTACACTCCTCTGGAAAAGGCACTAGCCCAGACTGACTGGAAAGAGTACACGGCCGAAGGAGGAACCAAGTACTGGTACAACTGCAAGACCGAAGAGAGCGTGTGGGAGTTGCCGCCTGAGTTGCAGAACATTGTGGACCAGTTTGATGACAGTACCCCAAAAAAGACGCAAAGAAAAGAAAAAGGCGATGGGCCGGTGATCAGTATCCTAGCTCCGCAAAACGAAATAAAGTATGCATCGCTCGACGAGGAGCGGGCGGCATTTAGAGGCCTGCTTAGATCTAGGCAGTTGGATATTACAACGCCTTGGGTAGAAGCGATGAAGGAGTTGATCCAGGAGCCAGAGTACTGGGCAATTCCAAATGCAGGGGATCGAAAGATGCTATATGAAGAGTACGTTGAAGACAGAAAAGCCGAATTGGCAGAGGAGGAGAGCATTAAGCGGGCAGAAAGAGTCAAGAATATGATTGCATCACTCGAGGAAAACCACCCTGAAATTCGTTACTTCACGAGGTGGAAAACTGTCAAGGACGAGGTGGCCAAGGATGAGGCGTTTGTGGGTCACGACCTGAAGGAGCAGCGGTATGCGTTTGAGAAGTATATACGACGCTTACGCGACAAGCACGTAGAGGAGGAAGAGACCCAAAAGCGCAATGAAATGCAAGAGCTAGAGCGCTTTTTTCGAGAAGAGTTAAGTATCGATGTTTACAGCCAGTGGGAACCTACTTATGCCAAGCTTGGCGGGTTGAATTTCAAGGTTTTACACAATATCGACATATTGGATATGTTTGAGGGTAGAGTAAAAGAGTTGGAAAAAGCAACGCTTGCTGAGCAGCAGCAAAGGCGCAAGGAGCGCTATCGTAAGGAGCGCAAAGCTCGTGAGGCGTTTGAGGGTCTGTTAAATGACCTGCGAGAGCAAGGAAAGATTCAAGCCGGAACCCGTTGGGCGGCCGTGTATCCATTATTCATGGACGATGAGCGTTATGTCAACCTATGTGGTCTGCCCGGTTCCACACCACTGGAACTATTCTGGGACATGGTTGACCAGGAAGAACGTGATCTGCGTGTACAAACCGAGCTTGTGGTTGACATTTGTGCCGAGCGTCGAACAAAAGTAACAGAAGATGTACAGTTTAATGAGTTTCTGGACATGGTCAAGGGCGATCCGCGCTCAAAGGGTATCTCGGACCGCAACCTCCAGCGCATTTATGATGACTTGAAGAAGCGCAACTTGCGACGTGCATCTGCTGATCGCCATGCTGAAGAGCGACGTATCCGTCGATTACAAGACGACTTGCGCTATGCTATCAAAGACTTGGATCCGCCCGTCGTTTCGTCAGACTCTTGGGAAACGGTTCGGGCCCGCATTCAGAATTTGCCAGAGTATCAGGAGCTTGGCGAGGAGCGGGCGCTGTACTCTTATGAAAAGTTTATGCGACGCCTGAAGGAGCGCCGTCAAGAGCGCAGGTATTCGTCACGAGAACGCGACCACAAGGCACCTCCCTTGGCCCCTCCATCTGCATCTGTAGCACCACCAGCATCAGCCACTCATGCCCGTGGGCTCGATCATGGACCACATCTCGAGTATTGACTGCGCTACCGCTATTATGACTATTACCATGACGATGCCATCACGAGTTATGCTATTATCACGGGGCTGTGACGTAATAATAATGTCCAGAAGTAAACCTTTGTGGTTTTTATCATCATTAAATACATGCTAGTGGGAACGATACTCAGTAAAGATTATTCGTCAAACAGGGCCGTGAGCAGCACGAGACCTAAGATTGCGTTCTTAACGTACTGATTTCCAGTGAGCCAAATGGTACTGTAGCCGATCTTTGGGATATAAAATTTGGCAATTCCCGACAGCTCGCTCTCTCTGTCCAAGTACATTTGGCGGTATTGATACAGGTCCAGGTCGTCCACGGGGTTGTTATCGCCCTTGGTCAATAGCAGTTGTTTCTTCGACCTGTCAGTTAGCAACAACTTGAATCGTACGCTCTCGACAATCCCCCACGCTTTGTGTATCAGTTCATACTTACGATGAATGTGACCGAAGCACTCGGTGAACAATTGGAATATCGCGATGTTTGACGTTGTATACGGCGATATCTCCAACTTTAACGCGCGATTCCCTGTTCCACAAGAAAAGAACGTCACCACGTTCGAATGCAGGTTCCATTGAGCCTGAAAGAACAACAACCACCGGGGATTCTGTGTAGGCAATGACGGACAACCCCTTGTAGAACATGAAAGACGAGGTCAGCACCAGCAATGCATTAATTAGCTGGGCCAGAGATTGTCGCGTCAAATTCATTGTAATTCAAGGGCCAATACAACTCCAGGTCGCGCTACCTTTTGCACGTTTGCAGCTGATTCCCTCACGACCTTTGTGCGTGGCTACAGAGAGAACTCCCACGTGAAGTGCAACGTGTTCTTCTATTACAATACAGATAATATTATCAGATGTATCACATTGTATGTTGCATATGTCACTCATCGCGTCCTCCGAGACAAGATCAACCTTCGAGCTCAAGTTACATCAGCAACTTCGTGACATAGGAAGTCAAATTGCGAAATGTCGACTGTGCCAGGTATGTTCTAACTGAAACTCTTTTTATTATGGTTGAAATGGGTTTTCGGGCCCATCTCGAGAAGCTCGGGCTGGGATAATAAGGTGCGTGGTTGCCGCCGTGGTGTGGCAACTATCTCAATGTTTGCATGAGCTGATTTATGATGCCCTTGACACAATGTGTAGATCTAGTATGGTGTACCAAGCAATTGCATTCGAGACAATGCGTGGGGTATTCTATCGTTCTGGGAATTCCATTATGGGTGTTCTAGGGACCGTCTCCATGGCCACCCTCGGGCTACAGTGGCACACAACACGCTCGTTGTGCTCAGTTATTACACCCTTGATCGACTCAAGTTTGGCGCAAGGAATGAAATCGGAGCTGGAGCAGCCACCTGCGTCATGTCATCCATAAACTTACATCAGTTCAAGTTAAACATGCTGGCAAAAAGTATGATCTCGAAGTAGAACTCGATGAACCAGGGTTGACGTTCAAGATGCAGTTGTTTTCTCTAACAAACGTGCCACCAGAGCGTCAGAAGATCCTTGTAAAAGGCGGTCAGCTCAAGGATGACGCAGATATGAACTCCTTGGGTCTCAAGCCTGGTCAACAGCTCATGATGCTGGGTACGGCCGAGCTGCTTAAGGAACCGGTGCAAAAGGTTCAATTCGTAGAGGACATGACTGACAGTGAAGCGGCAGCTCAAAAGGACAGGGCTCCTAATGGTCTTGTAAACTTGGGAAATACCTGCTATGCAAACTCGACACTCCAGGCACTTAAGACAGTACCAGAATTCACCGAGGCTTTGCAGGCATACAAGCCTACCAGCACAGTGGATCTCGGCAAGGCCCTGAGAGATTTATATGTGGGCATGAGCTCGACTACCGCGGCCTATTATCCCATGTCTTTTATCACTGCTCTGCGGCAGAATTACCCACAGTTTGCCGAACGGTCCAATGAGGGTGGATATAAACAGCAGGATGCCGAAGAAGTCTGGTCGCAGCTGCTTTCGAGCATGCGGGGCCGGCTCAAGGTCACAGGAGAGGACGACCGGGCTTTTGTGGATCAATATTTTGGTGGTCGGTTTCAAGTCAAGACAAAATCGCTTGAAACGGATGAGCCGGCTATTGAAGCTTCCGAAGAGTTTCTAAAACTCAATTGTCATATCTCTATTTCAACAAACTTTTTGCGAGATGGCTTGCTTGCGGGCCTCGAGGAGAAGATTGAAAAGCACAACGATCAACTGGGACGGAATTCTCAATACGAAATTGTGCGTCGGGTGACGCGACTCCCAAAGTACTTGACCGTACATTATATGCGATTCTTTTGGCGGCGCGACACACAAAAGAAGAGCAAGATTTTGCGCCGGGTGGCATTTCCATTCCAGTATGATGCCACTGAGCTGTGCAGTGACGAACTTAAAGACCAGATCGTCCCGGTAAGGGACAAGTTCCGGGAGCTTGAAAAAGAGAAAGAAGAACTGGAGCGGTCGGCCAAGCGTGCGCACTTCAGCGACTCGGGCGACAAGGACAAGGCTAATGGCGTTTCTGAGGATAAGCAAACGGAGTTCAAGGACAAGTACAATGAACTAATGAAAACCGAGGATCTTGGTTCGAATCCTCTAGGTGTATACGAGCTCGCGGCAATTGTTACCCATCAGGGTGCTTCTGCCGACTCTGGCCATTATCAATGCTTTGCGCGCAATGACAAAGAAGACGGAAAATGGTGGCGATTCAATGATGACAAGGTTAGTATTGTCGACGAGGCGCGGATTGAAATGCTTGCTGGTGGCGGTGAGTCCGATTCTGCCCTCATCTTGCTGTACCGCACTGCTCGTCTTTAATCGCTCTAAGTACATATCATTGCTACCCAAGTCTTAGTGCAACTAATGGAGAACCCGTAAAGAGTCACCTGCCTGCATCTCGCATGGCACTGTGACGGCTGCCGAGCAGTTCAGTCCAATTAAATATTTCTCACGAATCAGTAGAAATGCGATAAATAAAATTACAAGGTGGCTGCTTCTATGGACTTCACGTGATCCTTGAATTTTTCAAACTCCTCGGTGCAGTTGAGGGGCCGATCGGGGTTAGACTTCAAGCACTCAACTAGGGCGTTGCGAGTAGCTTCGGAGGCCTGGGACAGTGTCCCTCTTCGCGGCCGTGAATCAAATTTGTGCTTGAGCTCTGAGAGCTTTTCCTTCAGTTGGAGAGCATCCTTGCTTCCAAGCTTTTCATCAGATATTTCGGATACAAAGGAAGCAGCATCTTTAAGTGCGCGCGATGCCTCGTGCTCCACCTTCAGCAGTTCCTCGCTAACTCGATCTTGTATGTATTTTTCGGTATATTGTGAGCGGGTGTAATCCGACTGGAGTTAGACCCGCAATTTTATTCCAGAGGTAGAAGTATCATATGTATTGCTTGCTGCAAGTTTCCTGTCCAATATAGATCAAACGGCATACCAAAAGATGCTCAGTTCCGTCCAGATCATAGCCTTTAGCACAGCAGTACAACTAAATGCCACTGCACGTGAACAGAAGATCAATCATTTTATATCCAACAACATTGGCGACACAATGATATCGGTTTGTAGCACTTTTGAAGGAAACAACTTACCTCAAGCGATGCGTCGAGCTTGTTCAGAAGAGCAGCAGAAAACTGCGTTGGAGTCTGCGGAAGGAACACCTTAGGTTCTTCGGGTTTCGAAGCCGTCTGTCCCATGCTTAATGCCTCGTCAGTGCTCGGGTTTCCAGTCACTTTACCTATGATGAAGTTCCTCAATCGTGATTTGTCTGACCTGCCATTTCGTCGTCTTGGCAACGAAGCTGTACTGATTGTAACTAACGTCAGTTTGTGAGACTAGAGGTATATGTATTGAACAGTTGAGATTCATCGCATACTAACTATGCTTTATAGTTCTATATACACACATTTGCTATTCGTAACTCTAGCGACCACATAATAGTGGGTGCTGGAAATTTGCCACAAATTGGTCGTGGTGTGAATCCATCTCGTCAATCGTTTTGGCGAGGTCATAGCCGGCTGCAACCGAACTGGATAACTTGATCATATTACGCTGCCATTGAATCCATGCCAATGCTTGCAGCAAAGCATCGCTCTGATCATCTTGCTTAGCACCATCTGCCCAGTGCGGTAGGGCATCGTAGCCTATAATAAACGGACGCCGGACAGCTTTATCGTCAATCCAACTACGAACCAGTGCTGTCTTGGCTCGCTTGGTCTCTCGGTACCGGTCAGACGCAATTGCAGCCGGACCGCGCATCCAGTACCGCATGACTCGAAGCGGAGAAACAGCGAACAACCGGGTATCAGGGTATGCACCAGCAAATGTCGAGAACATCATCGCCTCAAGCATGTTTACTCGAGCGATGATCTCCAAAACCGTTCGGGCACCACCAGTCCGTAACCTTTGCTCTTCTATTAACACTACGTCGGGATCCAATCTCTGGTGTAGACGATGCACAAAGTTCACCGCCTCATATGCAAATTCAGGTTGGTGAAATGAGAACTTCTCCTGGACTTTTTCAAGAGACAGCCATTTTAGTTCTGTATTCCCATTTGGCATCACAATCATGCAGCACACTCCAACGTTTTTTAACCCCATGTCCAAGGACAATATCCGCAGCCCATCGCGTCTCTGCTCCGTCTCCCTATCCTCGATTAACGTGGGATCCTCTGGACGATTCATTGCTAGTCCAGGCATTCCCGCGCTGGGGGCTCGAGTCCACCCAGACCAAACAGCCCCTTGCACAGCCTTGAGCAACTCATCAGCAACCGTTTCTTTACGTCCAGCCTTCGTAGTTCCACAGTTTAGAGCCAATCTTTTCAGGTGATCCACTTTCAAGCTTTTTAGAGCAACAAACATGGCCCGTCAGTAAGAGAACGAACATTTGGTCGTTGCATGCATCTCCATGCTAGGTTATTTGTCATCATCATAAATTAACAATGGTTATTATAATTGCCGCTGTCCCACAAAAGGTTAGCGGTGCCCGAATTTACTAATCGGCGCCACCAACTAGATTGAAACCGCACAAGAGCAAGGGTTGACCGCCAGACTCTCTGGCCAACAGAAGCGGTTCCGTTTCTTCTTATGGGCGGTGATACAAGGAACCCGGCCCCCGCCGATAAGCGGGACCCTCAGGTTTTGGCCGGCAGATCATCAAACAGCACCTCGATCCTTGCCCCTACAACATCGAGAGGAAGTGTCTCCAGTGGAGTCGTTTTCAACGATATGTACTTGGACGGAAGCAATAATGTCCAGCCACAAGGAGGAGCTCGTGTAACGCCAGAGCATGAGAGCAAGCCACGCGGATCAATATCTTTCTGCGATGATCCAGAAAACGTTCAGCCCGTAAAGGAACATCTACCGCCTACTCTGGTTCGCCAATCTAGCGCAATTGTAAAGGATAGACACCAATCAGTTGTGTCCGCCATTGATAGGCGCGGATCAGAGGCCACAAATACAGCTCGGCATCCTGCGCATGGGCTTAGCCAGGAACACGTTGTGGCATCAGTTAAACCAGAATTGAAAGACCCGGGTGTTGCTATGAACAAAGATTCGGATGGAGATAATGATGAGGTACATATTCTACTAGCGGCAACTGGCTCGGTGGCCACTATAAAGATACCTCTCATTATTCAGAAGCTCAAGGAAGTCTACAGGAAGCGAGCCCAGATCCAGCTTATTGTCACCCGTGCTGCAGAGCATTTCTTGAAGGACCTCCCATTGCCAAATGGAGTCAAAGTGTGGCATGACGACGATGAATGGAAATCTCGCAAAGGCGGTGTGGTGGATGGTCTTCTCCACGTTCAGCTACGCAGGTGGGCTGATATACTTGTCATAGCTCCATTGAGCGCAAACACCCTTGCAAAGATTGCCAATGGGATCTGTAACAATCTTCTCACATCTGTTATACGATCATGGAACCCGGCAGTGCCGATTATTGT
>JAJLWU010000693.1:0-19529 GCA_030570855.1 Tardiomyces digboiensis | reverse complement strand
CCACCCTCTACTGCAGCCGTTGGAAAACTAATGACAGGCGCAAATTGGGTGGTTCAGAACCAGCTACAGCGCAGTGACAATGGCGGCATTTTGGGGTCACCCGTTGTATTCCACTCGCCGTTGGAGAACTCCTCATCTTCGGGCGAAGGAGAAGGAGGTGAGAACAAGGTTGGCCCATCATCGTCGACACTGGGACCGTATTTGACGCAGCAGCCGTTAGACGGACCAGCGTCGCGCACCGGTTCGCAACAGCAGGACCTTGTACCACGGCAGCAATCATGGGGCGGCGTTCCACAGCAAAAGTCGGAAGATACGAGTGCTCCGAGCGTGAAGCCGTCGTCGCTTATTGGCGGTGACGATCCTCTATTTTTGGGCAGTGACAACATTCATGAGGAACTACGAAAAGTTGGCAACGACTTTGTATGGAACCTTGATGATGAGCTTGCGCGCGAGATGGCTTCACATTATGACGCCTTTGAATCTGCTCTTGATCCATAGGCTGGTACTTCTTGCAAGCAACTTTGTGCCCACCATGGTTTGTGAAATGAGAATTAATAATGACAACCGGCATGCCTTAATGAAACTGGAATTTTACGTGCCTATTTATTTGACATTCCCTGTTTTCTGTACCATTACTTTTTTAGTCTTGATGATCACCATTTACAGTCAACGACACCGCTGCTGCTCATATTTGTAGATATTAATATGTTTTGGTGTTGCAGTAAACACAAACCCTATTACACTCCGTTGCAATGTCGCGCGGTTTTGGCCCGAAGAAACAAGTCCCAACCAATAAGCGTGGCTCCAATATCCAGCTCGACAGCACAAGCAAAATCACCACAAGAATGCTGTCTCGGGGGCTGCTACGGACAGTGGCACCTATTGGCGTTCGATTTGCCTCGACAGGTGTTCCTGCTAGCCGAGGCGGTAGTGCGATGCCGACGGACTACCCTCTGGCTTCTCAGGCAAAGCCTAGCTCGGCGGTTGATTATGCTTTGACCACAGCCGACGCCGTTGTCAATTGGGCTCGTCAGGGATCTTTCTGGCCAGTTACGTTCGGTCTGGCGTGCTGTGCTGTAGAGATGATGCACTGTTCTGCTCCTCGTTACGATCAGGACAGACTTGGTATCATTTTTAGAGCTTCACCTCGACAGTCGGATATCATGATTGTTGCTGGAACTCTTACCAACAAGATGGCTCCTGCTCTTCGACAAGTTTACGACCAAATGCCAGAACCACGATGGTATGTACGATGCTGATTTTTAAGTGTCTGCTTTTCAATATTCAAATTTATCGACCATGGGACTCTTATACTGTGTTGGAAAGACGGGAGGGTCTTCAGAACAAAATATCCGATGTATTGGAAAAATCTATAGCCAAGTTGAATCCCTTGGCGATTTAGAGACGCAGATACTGACGTCAGGGTCATCTCCATGGGATCTTGTGCAAACGGTGGTGGATACTACCACTACTCTTACTCAGTTGTTCGTGGATGTGACCGTATTGTACCAGTTGACGTCTACGTCCCAGGCTGCCCACCAACTGCTGAAGCGCTGCTGTATGGTATTTTCCGACTGCAGAAGAAGATGCGCGAGCAGAAGGTCACCCGCATGTGGTACCGAAAGTAAAAGCATTGGTAACGCTCTTGTACGTCTTGGCATGAATAGAATAATTACAATTCTTGTGATTTTCGTAGGCACAGGTGGTGCGCAAAACAAAGTAGTACTAGTATAACAAGTTAGTCTGAAGCACGAATTCATGACTATGGCTTGCAGCTGGCAAAACAATAGACTACTGGGAATGATGAATGGTAGCTGGCATACCATTAAACAAGACGACCTGACTATTCCGTCAACAAAGTCAATCAAAAAGTGCATTAAATCTATATAAAGTTTCATCGCCAAACAGATTCGTTTCGTCGCTTTGCTGCCAAGTCGACTTGGCCCTGATTGTCAGTATAAACTCTTGAAGGGTGCGATATCGATGGACTTACGTGAACCCGGTACGAGGTATATAAAAGGATCAGAGGGATCGCTCCAAAAGCCCAGAAAAGGTAATTACCAGACTTTTTATTGACGCGGAAGTACTTTTGAGTGCCGTCACGCATTTCTGTGTGTTAGCTTGAGCTGTAGCCATAGTGGTAGATAGACCGCGGTATCAGAGTCCACTCGAGGCGTTGCGTCGCCACTACAGTCGGCTAAATAAGAACCTAGATCCATAGTTCACAGCATCTGTGCTGAGACCTTTTGGTCAAGGGCTGTACTATAACCTCTGCTGTTGTGGTGCTAGTTTTCCGTCCTTCTTAAAAGCTCAAGAGCCCTGGCTTAGTGAGGATCATGGTCATGTACCATTCATAAAACAACGAGTAAGAATTTTTGCCAGAACTCTCCAGTCAGCTGCATCAATGCCGGAATTACCGTCGTCTTCAATCTAGCCTGTTACCACTTACGAGCAAACTGCTCAATGGCAGGATCTTTTCGCAAAGCTATCAGTTAGTCACAACAACAAATACATAAGCTTCAACAAGCAGAGACAACAGAGATTACGTACTTCCAGCCATTTTTGATGTCAAGTATGGATCTCTCAAAAGCTAGACCAAGTCGACGCTTGGGACTTTGATTCACAGCCTATTGGTCGAGATGGACCAAACCCTAGTATACATGCACAATATATGCAACTGGAAGGTCTGTCTAGTAGATACTCTGTCAGGCGTCAAACGCAATGAATTAGCAATATGTATGTGTATGAGAAGGCTCTAATGCTCGTTAAAGAGTTCCTCCTTAAGAGTGATGCCAAGTTCTTCGCGAATATCCTTGAGCTCGTCTAGATAGGCTTGGTACTGGCCCTGGTTCTCGACCTTGTACCGGAGACCCTCAAAGACTCTGCTAGCAGTAGCGTAGTCATTCACGCGACGGGCGGCCTGGAGGGCCTTCTCAAGGACCGATGGAGCAGGGACAAGATCGTAGGAGAAAACGTTGTTCAGGATTCGCTATTGTTAGTTGATCGATAGTAAAAGAGACTAGCGTGCACGGCACTGGGAGCCAACACAATCAAAGGTGGTGCTGCAAGATGGACCCAACAGGTCAGATAGGTTGGAGCTAACATCTTAATCACGTTAGCCACATTTTCTGCAGCATTGCACTTGCTCTGCAGGGATAGAGCACTTTTTTAGGCGAGCACAACCACCTCCAGCAAGTTTAGACAAGCCATTACAAATAATTTCAAGTCAAAGCCAACTCGTCCATTCATCGTAAGGTCTCGCCATCTTCCTCGTAATCGCGAGCCTTAATATTGCAAGTTGTACGCAAACGCGAGTACCATCACATACCTGAACCTCGTAAAGATCATAAGCCTCATCAAACTCCTTTTCGAATCTAGAATGTTAGCGAGGTATTATTGAGCACTACATTCCGTGACTTCATAAAAGCTAAAGCAGGCAAATTGATTCACGCTGTTCAGCATACTAGTCGCTGAAAAGGACCAGGTTCCACACAATCACTCGTATCAGATGCCGTAAACCTATGCAGCATCGCCCTCATTGCACTTACCTCTGGGTAAACTCCTCGAAGGTCTCCTCGGGTGCGTCATGATGAACATAGGTGCGAACCTGGATGCGCCGAGAAGCAGGAATCGAGGTAGGAGCTAATCGGTAGGTTGCGCGCGGAATTGCCGCGCGCAACGCAAACGATCGAGTCGCACGAGTGACAAACGACATTGCTTCCGGCAGTGTGTCTTTGAGGTGATGATTTAGGTCTTCAGACAATGAAACCACTGAAAAATAAAGTGGTCCCATTCGTCCACCGGTTGTCATGACAACAATTCTTAGGTGAACTTTGTGCAATACTGAAACGATACTATACTCTATCGATCATCAAATGCCCGCATCGTTTTCTAACTTATCCTGTTCTAAATCTTATGTCAAATTGTGCAGTGAGAGTTAGTCGAGCCGCCTAGAATTGTACACCAACCGTTCATTGGTTTTTATTAGCATTAGCAGTTATTGCAAGTCATTAGCAGAAGGTAAGCTATTGAGTCACGCCTTCTCCTGGAGCCACTCTTCCATAGCCTGAAACTCCTCGTGAGTTAGTGCTTGATCGAGAAACGACGTTTGGTTTGGTAGATCCGAAAACATGTCCAGAATCTGATCATTAAGTGTGAGGCTGGGGTCAGGTACCTCAACATCCGAAGTGTTGATAGACAGCGTATCAAGAGTAGTGCCAAAAGACGTGTGCTCGGCTATAGAGGTTGCAGGTTGCGGCATCAGCATAGTAGACTGGGATTGCTTCATATCTTGATCCTGTGAAGCCTGGCGCTGGGCACACTCGGCCTCTGCCAAAGAGCGAAACACGCTCCATCCCATAGTGCTCATGGCACCAGCCACCCACCAGCGGTCAGCAAGACCCTCGAGTATCACACAGGCATCCTTCCAATTAAAACCAGTAATAGGATCCGGGTTGGGAAATGTTCGTAGAAACACCGTGAGCGTGAGGGAAATAACATAGGGGATCAGAGGCAGTGGGGGAAGGTCTCGCATTCTCTTTAGAATCCTCAGGACCGAGCCGGCTGCAGCCAGGAGCCGACGATCCTGAGGAGTCGGGCGGGGGGCGAATTGCATGAGCTCCTCTTCCTTGACGCTAGAGTTATCACTACTGCTAGCATTTCGCCAAAATTCACGCTCAAATGTTTGAACCATTTCGTCTTCGGACTGGAGGTCCCTGTTGAGACGTTGGCGACGTTGGTGCTTTTTAAGTAGACTATGCATCTGGGACGTGGTCATAGGCAACTCGGCGCTCAGATCAGTTGTTGGCGATGCTGCTTCCGATTGGCTGGCATTTTGTTGCGGTACTCTCTTTTGAGCAAGAATCAGCGAGGTATAGTGGAGGAGGGCATGAATCGAATTGATTGGCGTACGAACTTCCTCATCGACCCATTCTTCAGCGACATCGTCTGGCAAAGGTCCTTCAGGCACTGTAGGACGATAGTAATAGATGACTTTTTCAATCTTGAGGCAGTTGCTAACGAGCCGAGCAAGTTGTGGGTGTTCAGCATCCGTAATGGTATCAACACCAACATCTTCTAAGTTGATTATAAGGGGTCTGGCATTGACGCACGCAGAAATACGGTCCATACACCAGAGACTCCACCATAGAAGACGTAGCTCGTGCTTGTCGACAAACGGCTTGTCATGATGAATGCCCAACGACGTTGCATAATGAATAGCCTTTTGCAGGTCGGAGCAGCTATTTTCCAGCCCATCTGGCCCTTCAGAATGTAGTGATAACAGTGCGTAAATTCTCACGAGCGTTAAGCGGTCTTGCTCCACCTCAGCAAACAAAAGAGCTCGAATTTTTTCCTCTGTTGAAGCGCAGAACTGCCGGATCGACTGATGACCCAAATATTGCTGTGCTTGGGCGTGACGTGCCGCTGCAAGCAACACTGCATGTAGCAAAATAGTTGGTGCCTGTCCAATCGAGTGCAGCTTCACAAAATGTTCCCTGTCCAACAGTGGCAAGATAGGGTGTATAGACTCACAATAGAGCCGAATTAGAGCCTCTCTGTCGGGCCGCAGTGGCATGCTAAATGCGCTAATGGACGCCAGGTACCTGTGTAAATGCGGGTTCAACCGTTGACGAGTAGCGGCACCCTTGACCCACATTCCAATTGACTCTCTGTCCATTGCCTCTCCTTGTTCCAGTTTTATTTTCTGTTTTTGTTTCTCTTGTTGTTGTTGTTGTTGTTGTTGTTGTTGTTGTTGTTGTTGCTGCTGCTGCTGCTTTTGTTGCTGTGGAGTAGGAGCTCTTGCGGGAGCTACCAGATGAGCCACGCCTATGATTGGAGAATGCGAGCTCGCTCGCCTATGTCCCAGACGTTCCGACGCATCCACTTGATACCGCTTGGGTTGAGCGCCTCCATAGCTAGACGACCTCGAACCAAGCGACGGACGTGTTGGCTGAGGTGGTATCATCCCCACCAATAGATCGTCGTGTGCACTAGCGGCAGCATTTGTGACAGCAACTGGTTGCCGCCCCGTCGTCATGAGTTCAGGTGTCAACGGCAATGGCTGCAGTCCTCTTGAGGTCGTCGTTGATGATGTTCCCACCGGCAGAGAGGGCAGCATAGCTGCAGTCGCTGCAATCGCTTTTTCAGGTATCGCAGACGCGGTGCTAGCGCCAGTATTCTCACTACTTAGTAACCCAGCGGCAGGGCTGTTATCTGCAAGTCCTTGCTGCTGCTGCCCATAGGACGAGATCCACTGTAGCGCCAAACTATCCAGCCGCTGTACTTTTTCAGGCAGCTCAACCGTTGGTGCGAGACTACACATAATGTCTGCTTGCCTGCATGGTTCGCATCTCACACTGCCTAACGGGAAGTCACATCGTTGCTGTTGTTAGCCAACCTCCAGAGAAGATCAGGAGACAACGATTGAAAAGCAAAGTCGTTCCAAAAAAACCCCCAAGCAAACGCAAACAAGAACCAATCTCTTAGCACGCACCCCTGGCGCTCTTCGTGACGACTATCGTCTTGACACCAATTTGAATACAAGCTAAAGGAACTCAAATAGATTGGGGCTTCATCCCGTCAAAGACACAACAACGGCCTATTGATCGTCTCTGTTTTGTATCACAATCAGATTATCTTCTTTTATCATAAAACAGACATTGAGAGCCATTTACAGCGCCCTAGTGTTGGATATAGTACATGCGAGGTTGACACGAGAGGCGCCCGCAATTTTGCATGTCACACCGGAGTCTCTCTTAGCTATAACCCTATTAGCTGAAGCCACGTCCAATACTGCTAAATTTGCCTACGACAGACTCCGACTAAAGACACAGTTACTCCCAGATCCAACAAATTTCGTTCGCAATTGAACCCGAACCGAGAGCGGTTTGATCTCCAGGCGAAACATTAAAAAGTCGAAAAAAAACATCTTTGAAAAACTCACCCGTCTTCGTTTACACTGCTCACACGCGCGGTGTGCACGTTTTCGCTTCCTGTATCCATCGTCGTTGGCCGGAAACACAGACTTCATGAACGTCTGCTGACCGAAACCAGTCATGGCGAGACGTTGTCAAGCCAAAAAGGTTGACAACAGGCTTTGTACCAGAACTCTTCGCTTTTGTTGGGGTTAACTAGGGCCCACGCTGGGCTCTGCTAGCGTGTTGCCAGATTTAGGTGGCGACGTATTCGTTACCACGTATCAACTCCTCACACGCCCGGCATCTGAGTAACCCACTCAGTCCAGCCAGGCACGCACAGCCGCACAGCCGCCCAGCCGCCTTCGAGGTTTTCACGATTCGGATTTCAGACGTTACAAAAATAGCCTCTAATGCCCCGAAGCAGAGTTTCTAAGTAGTCGTCGAGTTTCCAATACTTCACTAGTTTCATAGCTGTGTCTCATGGGTGTGAATGGCTACCCCGGTCTTACCGCGGAGTATCCGGTTCCGATCTGCTGCCCCGTAGATCCGGTACGCTGAAGGGGTCGCGACACTTCTACCAGTGGCCCATAGACTCTCACTAGAATTTGCTCATGTCGCGTGAACTCTTTTTGCCTATCCGGTTAAGGAGATTTATTTAATCCTTTGAATGCATTTTATTATGGTACAGTAGTCGCTGGCCGGTGTGGCTCAACCGGAGGAGGTAACGGCGGTGCTGTGTTGTCGTTAGAGGGAAACAGGTTGGCATAGGGGAGTTCTATGATGTGCAAAAAGCGCGACACACGCGTTCCGTCGTCCACACCGCCAACAATGAACCAACGAGAGTCATAGACGACGCCTGTGTGGCGAACAGCGTCAACGGGGCCCTCGCCAGGTAGAAACCGAGTCACATAGCGGCCAGATGCCAAATCGACAACGTCTATTAGGCTTTCGACACGGTTGCCACTGTAGTGGCCGCCCACTACCAGCATATAGCGATTGTACAACACCGCCGAACAGTGCATTGACCGTGGTACATAGCGGAATTTTTGTGTCCACATGGCAGTGACGAGATCGTAGGCCCATACAGAGTCGTCTATGTGCCCATCTCCATCGCTACCACCGAAAACATATATCGTGCCGGTGACCATATGCGCTGTATGATATGCTCGGGGACTCGGTACTTCAGCGTCACTGTTAGCAGGATTCCACATAGTGCGGAACTTTACATTTTCGCCGCCACCATTGCTATTGCAGTCAATAGTGATCGTCCAAAAGTCATTAAGGACGCCATCGCTGCCCCGTCCACCAAATAGATAGAATTTTGGGGTTTGATCGTTGTATGACGCAACAATCGTATGGCCGACACGGCCACATGGAGCCGGCAAAGTCCTAGCAAAACTAGGGACCTCGTAGAACCGTTGCAATACTGTATCAAAGCAGTGAACTGCGCTGGTATAATCCAAAGTATCTCCACTATATCCTCCGAAATAGTAGATATGACGGTTGTCTGTTGTGAATCCAACGGCCCCAGTCACGCGCGGAAGCCGTCTCGGGCCGTTGCTCAATTTTACCTTGACATCTACCAAGGATAGCATGTAGGTCGTCACGTTGAACACATATATCTTATCTGAATAATCCCCAGATTGCAGCTTGCCTCCGTAGAAGTACAGCCGATTCTTTATGCGAACCATGGCTGCTCCATCCAGCAATGGTGGTCTGGTGCCAAATGTGACTGGAACGTGTGCATACATTGACAATCCCGCCTTGTGCATGGGATCAGGCTCTACTGTTGCGGTAGGCTGATGCCGAGCTGGCCACACTGGTTCTTTTACCCGACGATGACTGTCAATGCTGGCAAACTCGTTAATTTGTGGTTCGTTTCTATGTCTTGCGGGGACATGCCGTATGGGGACTTCACCGGCCGAGGTTTTATAGTGGCTATTCAACAAAGCAAGGTCTTCCACAGACGAGCATCCACTGCTAGCTCGACTCAGGAGGCCGGTGCTACCTCCAGTAAATAATGCCTTTGGATTCGCTTCCCTTACCGGAGACAGCTCTCTTCGCGGTGTTGATATGTCTGAAGGTGTAGTTGCAACCCACATTTGCGGAGATCCAGGAGCTTGGTGATACCTCGACGATGTTCGAACCATGATCTGTCGTCCATCGAGCTTGTATGATACTTCCTCCCGTTCCTCGTCTTCTCGTTGCTCTCTCCCTAGATCCCTTAAACTCGATTGGCTACGAGGACTATTATTTCCTGATGACACCGATCTGATCGATTCGCCTCCGGCATCTGACCCAGAGCCACCGTACTCCAGTGTATCCCCGTGTAACGTGGTTGCCAACCTTAGTTTGCTCTTTTTGGTATCCCTATCGTCAGCATCCACAAAAAATACCCCTCCACTTACATATACCTAGGAGAGTGATGCCCAATGCAATGCAGAGCAAGTAGTAGGTCAACGCTGACGCTACCTCAAGCAACAACTTAGCAATGCATGCTAGCCAACCACAGTGGACGACGCTGAACAGGCACTTATTAGTCAAAAATCAGACGAGGAAAGGAAGGATATTAGAAAAGTCTGCGACTGAGCAGTGGCTTTGCCAGTCAACTCCGAGACTATGCGATTGCGAATACGAGAAAAGCACTGAGTTTGTAATACCAAGTTGCGCCAGCAGCACCGCCATTTGCACAAAGCCCCAGCTAACATGTACCAGCGTCTGAGTTCCCACAAAGCAGTAGAACAGTCCAAAATAAGGTGACTCACCTGTGTAACGAGTGCTGTGCCCGAAATTGCTCAAGAGAGTGGAAAGAAGCACTTTTCTTTACCAAAACTCGGCGGCGAGCAACGGAGGCAGTATCTGGTCGTCCCATGTTATTCATCCAAAGCTCGACACCGGTATCACTGGCACTTCAAATACATTCAAGGACCGAAATCTAGCGAATTTGCGTGCTTCCAATACCAATTTTGCACCACGCCTCTTTTTCTCCTTTTTTTTCCTATGTAATAAATGATCCTCGTTCCCGAAAGGGGGTAAAGACAAGGTTCTAGGTCTAGGGTTATGTACAAAAGTGCGGCTAAAGCTTGGTCGGTGCAGCTCGGATCCCGTCTTTTTTTCTTCGATCGAGTGACGCCACTTCAAGTGCGGAGCAAGCCCCCACGCAAAATACTAGTGATTATAATAATACTGCCATAAACTCAGAGTGCAGACTAATTATATCTATTTCACTGATCTGCAGTTGATATTCCATATGGTTGATCACGTTGCCCTCGCTCGGAGCTTGGGGCCTCAAAGGTGCTAGAACCAACCTTTTCCTTCACAGTGACGCTATTTAGGGCTGTAGCACAGTCACGCTGGTTTAATCTGTCAGTGCATGCATCTTCGGCTGGAGCTCATACATACTGACTTTTTGTTTGCCTCGAGATCCGCGCTGGAGAGATTTCCTAAATTATAAGCCATGGCAGACAATGAGGGTTGCTACTTTCATGTAATGCCCCCAAACCAACTGTGTCAGCCAGATCCATTGCGCCAGCTCAGCAGGCCTCGGGCATAGCTCATCTTGTCGAGAGATCAGGATTCTGGCCGATCTCCTGCAAGTCCTATGCTAGGGTGTGTTCCACGCAGACTCCGAGTCGGGGAGCATGCAGAAGCCCCCCTGATGTTAGCATAAACTCAAATTTCTAGTCACTTCCACCTGGAACCCAATTATTGTGCCAATATAAACGTCAAAAAGCATGAATGTTCTCCGAAGACAGGTTGATTTTTTCAATTGGGTTGCAAATTTTTCAACTAGCGTTCCGTTGGCCCGAAGTCACCATTAAATTGCCAGAGCGTGACTTGGGGGAACACAACTACTGGCAACGTTCGAACCTGTCCAAATCAAATACAAAACAGCTTTGTACCGTATTCCTGCCAAAATAGAGTGGAGTGCTTTCTTGCAGCGCTGCCATCGAGCAATGACCTCCAAAGACCACACAACATACTGTGCTAGAGGGCAGGGCGCATCGTCTGCTTGCCTTAATCAGTAGGCTGATACTCCTGTTGTGTCACGATTATTTTGGGAACTTGACCAGTCTGGAAGTCGAAATTTGCGCTTGCTGACTGTATCACGTTATTATGATGACAATATCGATTTTACACTCTAGATCCCTGTAGGCAAGCAGTTTTAATTCTGGACTAAACGACCCGAATATGAGGACAAAGAACTCATCTGTATTCTGATGAGTTCATTCTGTCAGGGAGTCATCTTAATAAAATCGCTTTGCTATCTGCTACTAATATCACGAAGTGTAGGACGCATTGCTGCTTATTTGCAAATTATTTGACTCTGAAATACTCGAGACATGCAAAACAGCTTGCTCCAATACTTTCAGGTTTCCTTGACCAACAGTGTGTCCAGTGTACCTTTTCTGGATTTCTGATACAGCGCCTAATGGGGAAAAAACCAAGCGATGGAGGAGGAGATCGGGAAGCGCGTAGCAGCGCCAGGCTCGAGCTACCCGATGGCGAAGCTGATTTAGCGGAGAGAGTAAAACGACTAGCCGATAGCTCAAATCCAATATAACTACTTAGTAGAACGTACTCTAATGTTCAACTTGGTCGCTCAAGAGAAACAAGAATGAAAGTCTGTGACTTGGTGGCTCTTCTTCAGTGTGTTGGAGTCGCACTGGCGCTTCCGGTATTACGCCGAAGGGAGAGCGATGCGGTTTCCATTGGACTAGTGGCCTCCAATCCATTTGACGCAAACGTTAACAACCTGGCGGTGATTTCAAAGGCTGATGGCACACTATGGCTTGATAGCTCTCGCATGAAGTCTTTTATTGTTGGAAATGTTAATGCTGATCGAGTTTTGAATGCAGTTAACAGCCAACGGTTGATAGTTGATGAAGACAAAGTGCTCCGCTTGACTGATTATTCACTGCCCAATATTATTGAGTTCCGCGTCAATGACAATTTGCACCTTGCGGGCGACGGGGGCCGCGAAAATGCAGTTGCTTGCCGCGTTGGAGAGGAATATAAGTTATACTGGGGCACCGATATTGTCTGCTCCGGCAAGGCAAATGTGCGACTCACTTGTATTCGTCCCGATGGGGCGAAACTCAAGATACCGGTTTTACACCCGTCGGTAGCTACTGAACTGGCCGCGAACGATACATCATCAAGTGTACCGATCGTTGCAACAGCTGGCACCGGCAGCCCTCCATCGGCAACTAATGGCACTTGGGTCTTCCCGACACCTGGAGGTGCAAAACAGTCTACTTCGCTAAGTAACGAGAAGACAATATTGTCTCCGGAAAGTGCTGCTCCTAGTCAAACGGCTGCAAACCCAGTTTCCACTGAGCCCATAAAGTTGAACGCACAATCGGGGGAAGGATTGCCGCCGACCGGCCCACTGTCGGTCGAGAAGCGGTTTTTGCCTTACCGAGACGTGTATTTCGACGGGTATTGCACGTGTGTCCAGTGCTGCGGCGGTGGGCATTGCGGGCAGCGATGCCGCTGCGGCAACTGTCAGCCAGCCTATATCGCGGAGGGCCCTTTCATCGCTCTTGAAAGCACTCCTTGGGAAGCAGACGTCTTCATTAAAAGGGCAGCTGATGAGCCGGCAAGCTTAGAGGCTGCTGTGTCACAAAACGAGCAGGCCACCGACAAGCAGATCGAAGTACCTGATGACGAGTCCAAGTATATCAAACCTCATTGCCACTCACCTTTGAGACCTGTGGTTGTTCCGGTTCCACCAGTAGTTATGCCTGTTCCACACGTTGTTCCAATTCAACAGCACTGCCCACTGGTGCGACCATGTCACCGACGGCCATCGTTACGTCCCTCGGGAAATACCACTTCCAATGCAACTGCCGCTGAGACTACTGTTGTGCGTACCATGACTCGAACTCTCGGCGCCAGTGAGAGCACTATTACGTCTCAGCGAGTCGTAGTGCTAACAACAACATTTCCCGTCACTATTCTATCATCTTCGGGAAAGGCCACGAGCACCGTGACAACAACGACGAATTCTACTCAGAGCCTGGAGATTGTGGTGGCGACTTCGACTTTGTCATCTAGTATTACAGATGCTGGCTTTGACGAAGAAGAGGAGGAGGAGCCATCATCTGAGAGTGAGACTGAACCGTCATCGACTGCTGACGCGGCACTGGATGACGAAAATGTCACTGCAGCATCTGGGCGGCGCCCACGCATTCATAAGCGCTTCTGCCCAATGAGTTCCGTCTCTGGACTAAGTAACTGCTGGGGTGGCTTAGGCGGGTTGTCTGGTATTCTCGGGGGTGGTGGCAGCGGCAGCTGTGGTTGTGGCAGCTGTGGTGGTGGGAGCAGCACGGGTGACTCCTGTGATTGTGGAGGATCCGGCAGAAGTGAGTGTATTTGTGAAGACGACGAAGAAGAGGACCCTTGTGATAGCACGTCCACCAATTTGGGTCGTGGCTGCTGGAAGTGCTTTCGCAGCTCTGGTCTTGGAAGTACCTTCGAAGGAGGATTGCCCATGGGCCACGCACGGGCACAGTTGATGACTGGATCAGACTATCCTGTTGATGAGAATATTCTTTACGAGCCCCCCGCTGCTGCTGCACCTCCACCCCGTGTTGTTGCACAAGCTGCAATTCAGGCTCCTATCGCCGGTGTTGAGAATGGTCCTGACGGCACTCTGATTGCTCATGGATTGCCAGACTGGCCACAGGCTCGTTATCGTGCACAGCCGCCTCCAATCCGCTACGACATGCGCCCACTTGTTCAGTATGATATGAGACCAGAAGTTCATGTCAATGCAGAAAATCTTCCTGAGTTTCTAATGAAGGAAGCTATAGATGGTGTTCCAAACGAGATCCGAGCTGGACCCATTCCAATCCACAAAGGAGAATTTGTTAAGCGTTCGGAGAATGAGCTGCTTTCACCAGGTGACGCCTCTGAATCGATTCGCCTGAGCGATGGTACTGTGGATATAAAAGAGGAGTTTTGTCCACTGTCTATCATCCAGGGCGCCTGTTCCAAATGTGGCTCTGCATCGTGCTCTGGAGGATGCTCTGGTGGTATTGGAGGAAAGTCTACACCTGGTAGCTCGTCTCCCGGTTCGTGCTGCCAATGTGGTTGCAAGAGTAAGCTTTGTAGTCTTTGCAGCGGTTCCGGAATTGGTAAGCTTGGGGGACTTTGTGGACTTTGTGGTGGCCTTGGCGGATCCAGTTCAGCTGGCTCCGAGAGTAACTGCGGAAGCACCTACCGTGGTTCGTCTCCGGAGGCCATTGCCCCGGTGGCCTGCACAACTTCACACGAACCATGCAATTTCCCCACAGCAACTACAGTGACTTCGTACTCTTGGGCTGCGGTTCCGGTTGTTACTACTGTGTCACTCGAGACCCCTGTTCCGATTGCAACTATCTACTCTACGCCAGAGCCAGCCTGCCAGACTCCTGCACCGCCTCCTCCACCTCCTCTGTCTCCTGAATGTACTACCTTGCCGGCCCCAGTACCAGAACATGAACCCACTGCCGCTTGCTCTTGTGGATGCGGGGCATTTCCTGCTACCGACAACAAATGCCCGGAAGGGTTTATTTCAGTGATTCCATGCGAGGGTTCCAGTGAACCGGTAGTGGCCGCTCAGCAAATGTGGTGTGTGCCATCAGCCATTCCAGAAGGTTGCACTCACTGGGCACCCGCTACCGAGCCTGCTCAATCTCCTTTATCGGCGCCACCACCACCACCACCACCACCACCTTTGTCGGTACCTGTACATGCCCCGGAGCAATGCAATCCACCACCGTCGCACGAGTTCGATTGCGAGCAAAAGGAAGAGCATCATGAGCAGAATTGCGGAGAATCTCACGGGTCAAGTAAATGCCCTGGCTGTGGTAAGCTGTCATGCATCTGCCCGAAGAAGTTCTTTGGTGGTCACCACCATTGAAATGGCAATATTGAAGCCTTTCCACTTATGTATCTTGACAAACTTGCTCCTAGCCCATCACACTGCTACCAATAATTTTAATTCGTATTCTTTCATTAAAATACACAAACGGTGGTGCGGCAGGTAGTCCTTCGAAGAAGCAATAAGTGTTTGTTCGTTTTTGGTGCTCCTCTTCATAATTTATTGTTGTTCGCGTTCACAAAGTATAGCTTTATGTTACGATGGAACATAACTAACTGGTCGAACTGAAGGCATCCAAAATTGGCTCCGTCAGACACGCTATGATGTTACGGTCGCCTATGTGACAAATACTTCAAGAAATTACGTAGGCAGATTTCATTCAAATGTCGTACTAAATGTCGTACTAGTCTTAGAATACCATCTCTTTACCAGGGCGCTCTCCTTCTTGTTCAATTTATGAAGGTCAACTTTGACTTTGTTTAGAGAACCCTTGTTTCCTGATGGTCACCATTGTTTCGAGAACCCTTGTTTCCTGATTTTCAACGAACGATACGAAAGAGGCTCGAGAGATTCGTATTAATTCCAAAGCCGTGGGCCGGAGATGGCTAAGATGTCAGCTCAGCTAACTATCGAGTGCTTCTAAATTACATGGAATCTTTTGCATCAAGGCAAATAGAAAGCACCTTCTCCTCGTGGTATTGGTGACTGTGCAGCTTTCGGCAGCAGTTTAGTATCTTGCTATTTGAGCCCTATAGGCAGTACTTTAATGGTGGCCCCGTGGATTTTGTTGTGGTATTTTCCTACGTACCTTTCGTCGTCGCCTGTTTTTCTTGTTTCGTTCTCAGGCGTGATTGTTACGTACGTTGTATGGACGGTTTTTTCTGCTAAACCGAGAGCGTAACTTCCAAGACAAAACTCTGGAGTATGGCGTACTGACGATGATCTTTTCTCTATTACTTTGCTGCGGAGCCGGTGAATGGTTTAAAGATCTTTATTCCAGTGAAATTCTGCCATACAGCCTTCGCACATTGGGTACCAAATCTGTATCAGTCGTTGCTGTCATTTTTTTTTTTTCAACGGATTGTCAATCCGATTGCCATTGACGCTATTGAACGAAAATACTACATCGTGCGGGATTGTGTAATCTAGTTGAGCCCATTATGACCTTATGCTTTCCTGAAAACAAAACGGCATATACTCGAGACTGTGGTCAGGTTTTCGGCGACGAGGTGGCTTACGTCGAAGAAGAGAGATTGTCAAGGATATTCACTACGACAAAGCTTATAGAACCACTCTTGCTTAATCCAGAAACCAATACTAGGCAAAACCAGCAGCTCACTAAGACAATGTGGTCTGAATGAAGAGAAAGTTCAAAAAACGAGCTACCTATACAATTCCGGGAGAAAGGGTTGGAGAGGATCCAACGGTCCTGACAAAATCCAACGACGAACGTGGCATTGGTGCTACTATAGTTCTGTTTAACTTTAGTTTCGTACTTGTATTTTACATTTTGTAGCAATTGAATAATAGCTTTTATCGTCAAAGCCTTGACGTTGTGGGATGGCACGTTACGTGTGGCTCGTTCAAAGTGGAAGTAGGGCAGGCGTGCGGCGCTCTCGAGATTGTACCTCGGTCACGTATATTTTGTGTGGCAATACTTTTGGACAGTGGCATGGGGTACTGAGAAAGTTGCGATTCGTCAGATATGTTACCGACGAGTACACTGAACACGGCAAAGGCCGTAGTTGTACTCTTTCTCTTTGTGAATCTCAAGTCGCTGCCACTGGCATTCCATGCGCGCTTCTTCTATTATCTTATCAAACACTTTTATGTGCTTCGGTTCCGCAAGCCGAAGTCATTGTTTCTCCAGACAACATATTGGACTCATGCCCCACTTATGGAGCTGGATTTCAACTTCCACAAGAGCAACTCGACCTACGCGTCAGACCTAGATATGTCGCGGGCTGACCTCATGATGACCGTGTTCAAAGACTACTTTTTGAGATTCAAGGATCCCGAACAGCCTGGGTATTTTTGGCCGTATTCGCCCCTAGGAGCAGTGGTCTCTATTTTCCGTCGCGAGATTTTTGCCTATCGCCCTTATGTTCTGAAGAGCCGAGTTCTTGGGTGGGATTCTAAATGGATCTTCATCTTGACTAGGTTCGAGTTTCCCAATGGCACTCTATCAGCGGTTTGTTTGTCCAAATATGTCTTCAAGATGAAGCGCAAGACAGTGCCACCGGCTGAAGTCATCAAGTTCTGTGGTCTCGCTACCCCTGAAGTAATGAAGAAGGGAGCCATGGGCTACGAGCATGCAAAGAATCTACTAGCACTTGAGGCCATTGAGAACGAAAGCGTTACGGTTGATCTTATTAAAGTCGATTTAGACTTGGGTTCGAAGCCTACTGCTGCTATTGGGACGGCGAGCGTCAATGGCAAGGTCGGCAAAGTGAAATCCCAATAGACATGGCTGAAGCACTGGACTTTGCAAGGCGTTTCGGCCTTCAATATACAGATAGAGAATTTCAACAGACTAGAGAACGGCGCTGGACCGAGCATCGAGAAATATTAAAGTCAAAACAAATCTATTGAAAAAAAAAAAAACAACAACTAGGCTTGTGAGACAAGCTACTGCAACTTGGCACTCGGGGCACTCACGGGTTTGTCAGTGCCCACATTGTTGATGTTGCGGAACATCTTGAGACCGTCGCCTTCGACAAACTGACACGCACGCGCCACACGGTACAAAGACGTGACAAAATTCGAGTCATCCCGAACGTAGTGCTTGCCCATAACTTTCTTGATAGCTTCAGTACCCACCCGAGCATTGTAGAATGGGATACGCGAAACAAAGTGGTGAAGGACATGGGTCTCAATGATGTCGTGAAAGATGTGCTTGCCAATAAAGCCGAACTCACGATCGACCGTAGCAGAAGCACCACGAGCGAAGTTCCAGTGGTCGGCGTCGTAGTGAGGCAATCGCGGGTCAGTGTGCTGAAGATAAGTGATGTGGACAAGCCAGTGGTTGACCCACAACCAAGGCATCACGTACACGACACCAACCATGCCGTAGCCCCATCGTTGACCTGCCAGGTATAGGACAGTGAGCATCGATGCGATACCGATATCGGAAATAACAATGTCTAAGAAATCCTTGCGGTCGTAAAGAGGAGAGGTAGGTACAAAGTGGTTGGTCATCCACTTGGAGCGAGTAGGGTACTTTTGGCCCGTCACATTGGTAGTGAGGTACATAATCCATCCAAACAGTTGTTGGAGCACTAGGTAGTAGAGCGTGACGATTGGCGTGTCTTCGGCATTCTCAGTAATTCCACGAACGGTCATGAACTCCTGCTTAGTCTTGGGAACAAACACCATATCACGAGTCATGTGGCCGGTGGCCTTGTGGTGCTTCGAGTGAGACAGACGCCAGGAATGGTAAGGGACAAGGAGAGCCGAGTGAAGGATCCAGCCTACAATGTCATTGAGGGTGCGGTAGTCAGAGAAAGCACCGTGGCCGCATTCATGGGCCAGGACCCAGCAACCAGTTCCAAACAGACCATTGATCAAAGCGTAGGTGCCCCACGCGAGGACACGGGCTGACATCCACGGGACAAGAGGAATATAAGTGATTGCAAGGTACGCAACCAGCACAATAAAGAACAGGTCACGAGCGACATAGGAAAGTGAGCGCACAGCGGAGCGCTTGTAGCACTCGGCAGGAATGGCATCGAGAATTTCCTTGATGGTATAGTTGGGTGCCTCGAATTCCTCGCCGTAGGTATTGACGCCTTGAACGGCCGGGACCGTGCCGGACAGAGGCTTCTTCTCGCTAGAGACGGCACTTGGTCGTCTTTGGGTAAGAGTGACTGACATCTACAGTTAGAAAATATGACGTCGGATTCTTGGTAGGGGGAAAGCACACGGATTCAGGAGAAACTGGCATTCGTTCAGACCAACGCCAGAGTCGGCTTCGTCCATTTTAGTGACTCGGTGGGGAATTGACACTAGATAGCACGCCACATACAATGGCTCCTCGAGACGACCAGGTACCAGAAAAAAAATTCCACTGCCCCCGGTACAATGTTGCATGTGAAAACTAGGCAACCCCAACAACTCTATCATTTTACAGATGTACGCTCAATCACCAAGACACCCATCAAGCTTTTCGATCGTAATAAGACCAGCACCATCGCCATCAATTGGCTTCAGAAGTGACGTGTCATCAGATCCCCAATCCTAAGTATATAGTCTGGCGGTCCCCCCCCCCCGTTCCTGATCCATCACAAAGGCTCTCAGTCTTGTATTTTACACAAGAGGTATAGCGAGACGCCACTGGTTATGTTGATTCAAAAGCGCCTGACCAGACCGATTATTCACACACTGTAGCCGAGCTAACTGAAGTGGCAGGACCCTCGAGAAAAAAATTAGGAAATCAACGCATGCGTGTAGAAACTAGTTTTCAGTCGAGAGGTATCCAAAGCCTATGAAAAAATTACTCGAATACCCTATTCAAATCCATCGACTTCATTTTAGTTCAGAACATACCTTTCAAAGTGCCTGAGGACGGGAAACTGCCAGCCAGTGCCTTTATAACCTAGGCTAAAGGGTCTCAACGGCTACCGCTTATCGGCACGCCCCAACCCTGTTGACCAATTTTTTTTATTGGCAGCTTTTTCGGCGAGGGGGGGGAGGGGGGGGGGGGGGGGACGTGACGAAACTCTCTCAATACACACGGGCCCGTT
>JAJLWU010000692.1:0-19606 GCA_030570855.1 Tardiomyces digboiensis | reverse complement strand
TTGGTCAAAGACAAAATTGCTAGGCATCTTAACAGTTCTCCGACCCCAATATTCGAAGCGGTAACCCAGATCTTGAGAGGTACGGAAACCATGATGCTCGAGAATGTCCTCAAGGAGCGAGAAAACCAAGAGCTGCGAAGTATGATCAATACTCTAACGAAGCGGAAACGACGGGAGAGGAAGTATGTGAAGTTAAATAGGCCCCTTCTCTCAGAAGAAGCTATGAAACTGGGTCAGGAACCTGCTGAAGCCACAGAGGTACCTGGCACCGATGAAGATGTTAATGGGCCGAACGCCAAACGAAGAGGCTGCCGCCGATGTAATTTGGTTGGGCACAATTCTAGAACTTGCACTAAATAGAATATTATTTTTTTTCTTCCATATATTTAGTTAAGTTGCGATTTATGCCACAAAATGCCGGATCGCGTTGTACAACTGCGGCGCTTACTGATATGCGGCGCTTACTGATAAAACACGGGGTATATTAAAAGCAATTATGCCCTGGGCAATGTTATATTAAAATGGCCGCCCCCATTATTTCAGCCTTCTGTAGGACTCCGAACTACAAGATAGCAACCGAATAAGAAAAAAAATACATGAAATGCTAAAACCGACGAAGTCTGTACTTCCCTTGCCATATTAAGTAATGACAGCTTCAATTGACTCTATATAAGATGAATAATGCCTTTGAATTCGTAATCCTGAAGTGCTCGGAAAGGTTGGATAATTGCCAAACATATTAGTTAGCTACCGCAGGCGAATAGATATGCAAATGGATCAGGTAGTGGGTTGGCGGAACTGCGCAAAGCAGAAAATTGCTGCTCGTGCCGAAAAATGTGATAGAGAATCCCCTTATACGGTCTGCTTCGAAGAGAGAGATGGGACTGTCTTCTCGTCAGACTCTGGCTTGTAGGCATATCTTGACCTGGCTCGGATTGTCTTACCATAAAAGAAGAAGAGGTATGGAATTCCGCAGCAAGCCAAGGCAATAAACCCAATGAGTGACGAGGCCCATTCATTACCAAGTCGGTTGTACATCTGGATAGTAAACAGCGGAACCACAGCTCCCCAGTAGGAACGAATGCAAGTCTTTGCGGCAAGTGCCGAGGCCGCAAGATGTTGGTACGAGTCGACAATATAGTTGTTGGCCGAGTTATAGATAATGATAAATCCAAAACCAATCGGGAACCCGGCGATACATGGGCCAATCCAGTGAATAGTCGGGTAAGACGTCCATGCAAAGATGAACAAGCCCATAGGAACGAACCAGCAGCCAATCATCATTGGAATAAGGCGCAGCTCTGCCGGAGGGCGCTCACCACGATCAAGATACTTTTGAGCGCGGCGAATATAGTCGTTGTTGACAAAGGGCGAAATTGCGGCTGCCGACAAAACACCCAGCGCAATTGGAATGAACATAAGGCCGGTCATTCCATCAGACCAGCCCTTTCCAACTCCATACACAACTGGATATGCAAAGAAGAACATGTAAAGAAGACCGTAGAGAACGGACATGTAGATGGTGACGAGAAATACGATAAGCTCGGTGAGAAGTTGAGGAGGGCGTTTGATGGTGTTGAGCATCATTCTAGACAGAGGTACCTTGTTGAGTGACTTTGCAGTGCGGTAGCGGTCATCGCCGGTAACCTTTCGCAACTTTTTGGCACGGCTCTCGAGAATGGTGGCATGATGAGTTTCAGGAACAGTTAGTGCCATCAGAACATACACAGCACCCGCGAAGCATAGAGTGACCCAATAGATCCACTGCCACTCTAAGCTATCTCCGATGAAACCACCGACAATCGGGCCAAGTACCGGACCAACAAAGGGCGCGGCAGAGAAAACAGCCATGGCAACACCTCGTTCCCTGTTGACCCAAATGTCGGCGAGCGAACCCCCAATGACAGTCATCGGGGCTGAGAAAGCAATGCCGTCGAGAAGGCGGAAAGCAAGAAGGCAACCAATATTTGGAGCCAGGGTGCACGGGATGATAAAGATTACGGCAACAAACAGGGTCGTGACGTACACTATGCGTCGTCCAAATTCCTCAGATGAAGGTGCGAAAAGAAGGGGTCCGATTCCAAACCCGAGAACGAACAAAGTAACTGTGAGAATAATCACTTCCATTGACACGTGAAAGTATTTTGCTGGTCCCTCCATGTCACCTGTAACGACGGCAGATGCAAACGCGACCACCAAGCACGTTATTCCAAGCATCCCAGTGATGTACCATTTGCGAGCTTTGGAGAAGTTGAGTGGATTTTCCTTATCACCGTCGACAAAATGCACAATTCTATATCCGGTATCCGCATCGATCAGATATTTGTATGGATCCTCTTCATTTGTTCCCATATTCTGGGGGTCTGGGCGGGACCTGATTTGGGTAATTTCGTGGTTGTCATCGGCGGCCCAGTCGATGTCCGATGAAAAGATATCTGGTTGATTTGTTAACTCTGTATGCTCAGAGGCATCATTCGTAACGACTTTCTCGATAATAGGCATTGCTATTACTGGTGATTCCCAATCTGCTCGTGGGAATTGTCGTGTTTTTATACGTGTCGTGAACGGTCTTGCCGTTGCCGGTACTCGACGTCCGACATGCATAGAGTTGCGTCGGATATGTTGTTGCCGTGCCAGGGTCGGAACTAGCCGTGCCAGACCAAAAAAAATGTTGACTAAACTACCTTATCTGGCTGTTTTTGCTTACGTGGGTTGCTGAAGTAGTGCTGCAGCGTCATCTGTGCTCCGGTCGCAGGTTGGTAGCATTTCAACAAGTGAATGTCCAATTGCCTGTTCTTTATAAGAAGAGACTTTTAAGTCACACAGGGAGTATATTTGAGACTTTGTCACTATGAGTTTACGTGGGCCCCTGGTTGCACCGGCTTCCTCCCGCCCTTGACTACACATTGTCTTACGTGAGCCACAACGGCCTTGCACGGCTTTATCATTTAGATTAGTAGTTAGTGACAAAGCGATTTCGGCAATCGACGATTGACGCGGTAAGAACTCGAGTTCAAACGCTTTGCTTTTGTAGTCACGAAATGCCAGAGAAGAGCGACGATGTTGTTCTATGGTTAATAAAACCTTGTTCACACAGTGCCAGGCAGGATTTCTGCAGGGCCAAGCGTTCCTTGCACATGATAATTGCCGAACAGACCGCCGGCACTCAAGCCGCACCAAAATTGTTAAACGTTGTTGCCGCCTCATATAGTGCGGCCCTCGGGTTGACGTGTGCCGATAGCGGGGGAGATCGCGACAATGTTGTGGCGAAGATACATTGGCGTTTGTTGCCACGTTGTATACCTACAATGTAATTGAAATTGGCTCATAGTTCCATACATTCATATGGTGTTTGGTCTGGGTCATGATTAGATAGCCATGATGTTGTTCAAGCTTGGTTCACCAGTACGGCTGTGCCGATTGTTAAGAAGCCTTGCGAGCCTTGCGTTATGGGGTCGTCCTCACATTCAGTTTAGGAGATGTGATCGGCTTACGCTTTGACGACTTGGTTTTATGTTTCTCAGGCTAAGCAATATGGCGGCTTGATAGCTTGATGTGTTATGGCCCGCAGCATCCACAGGCTCGTTCTCTGCTGGCATTGCCGATGGCTGACTCTAACGTACTTCCTGGGCGAGCCGACCACCCGGGTAAACTGGCCACTTGTACGCGATTAGTTACTTTTACGTGACAAACGCCATATATATGCACACAATGTATCATCCGTAGCTGCATATGTTTGTGTTTGAAATCGAGAGCACGCCAAAATGCCATGGAGCACCAGCGAGATAGTGATTTGATTTGAGCATTATTAAAACACGAACGCTTAAAGTTGGCTACATATCTCGTACGAATAATCCTAACAAATTATACGACTGTTGCAAAGGACACCACCAGCCGCCCGACTGGTTTTTGGCCAACGCCATTAGGACAATTATCAGTAAGAATAACGAATTAGCAAACTCGCAGGCGTGCTCCGCCTCAAGCTGACAGCTGACTGTGCGATGCGATGTTGTCGCGCCCAGGATGTTGAACCCTTTGGTGAGTCACTTGTTTGCACTCAGTAGAGCTAGGGTATGGAGATGGGCTGTGCAGCTTTGGAGCTGAGCTCACGCTCATCGACTATGTCTGCTCTGGTAGGAGGTCGAGGATTAGACCTCCTGCTTTGTACTAGTTGTACTTGACTCTGTATTAGCTGTGACGATGTCTTGCTGTATAGGGCAATGACATGAACACTTATTCGTCTGTTTCGAGATAACACAGTTGTGAAGCGTTAAACTGTCCAAGCGTTGGGTTCTGGTTTTGTGCTGACAGAGTAATCAATCGTACTGTAGAATGGTATCTTGTATTAGATTTAAATTGGCCCTTCTTGTTGTAGCTGGTGTACTCTGACGTCACATCGTGGCCTCACGGGTTGGGCGCACACTATATAATCGCAGCCCACCAAATGGCAGCCCGCCAAAACGAAAAACAGTCGTCTAATACAAATCACTGAGCCTAGCGATGGCGTACGAGTCGCGCGCTGCGCTGGACGTGGTTGCGGCACTACTCATAGTGTATTATACGGCTGCTGTGGTTGTGGCATCCAAACTTTTGGCAACAAAACGGAATCCGATTTTTGGATATCTTTGTTTCTTCAGTGTGGTCAGGATCGTGACTGGGGCACTTCAGATAGATAAGGACACTGCTACTTGGCATCGTAATGCCGCTTGGTTGTCCTTTGTCGTTATGGGCCAACCGATCCTCGTCTTCACCCTGGCGCAACTAGGAATCTATGGAGCACTCGCAATTACTGGCAAATACAAGGAGCTAGGCCATTTCACAACAACTGTTGGCGCACTGTGTCTTGTAGTCATAGGCTGTAGGATTGCAGGAGCTGTACAGTTTGCGCAGTTTTATGCTGCTGGCCCTATTGTTGAATACATTCCTGTGCCATTTACTGTGGGCGAAGGCTTCAACCACTCAACAGTGTGTATGTTGAGCATCTCTGTTTTGATTGCGCTCAAGCCGATATGCAAACAGCGCGGTCGCTCCTACAGCGGGGTTATCAAAAAGGTCCAAGACTCTTGCAAGTGCCACAAGGACTCATACGATCGCGGCGACATTATGGCCAAGTACAAAGATCCTTATTATCTTGCGTGGTATTTCACCTGCCTAGCACTTCTACCCATGGTGTGGGCAAGACACGTGTACTCTGCATTGAGTACCTATGTCACAAATATCAATTGGCCCTTCTTCCCAGTGTCGCCACGCGTTGGCGCGATAGCTGGTTTGGCTTTTGTTCCAGAAGCTGTTATAGTGGCAGCCTTGCTTCTGGTTGGCTGGAAACTGCCAGAGGGCCCAACGGTGACGATAACTACAAAGACGGTCACTGCCTCGTCATTTGAGTTCGTCTCAATGAGCCCTACCGCAACTTCGCAGACTGGTAGACAAGATGACGTTGCTAGTACTAATGGCCATACTGCAACGCACAATGCCGTCGGGAAAATGGAAGTGGGTAGTACTACTGATAGTTGATTACTTATTGTCTTTGAATTTGATTCCTTAACTTGGCCATGGCTATACCGCCGCGTCATAAGTCAGGTGATTTGCGGGACTTTAATGGCCGCACCATGCCTGACATTGGAGCCAACACCCATGGCTTACGAATCTGAAGCTGCTCTGAACGGAGTTGCAGCTGCGCTCTTGGTGTTTTACGCTATTGCCGGCGGCGGCGCTAGCAAACTAGTGGTACACCACAGGAATCCCGTCTTTGGGTATCTTGTTATCTTCTGTGTGACTAGAGTTGTCACTGCAGCTCTTCAGATCAACAAAAATACGGCGTCTTGGAATCGAAATGCTGCTTGGTTGTCGTTTGTCGATATTGGCCAGCCTGTTTTGGCTTGTGCGCTAACGCATTTAATCTCCTACGGCGTTCTTGCTGCATATGGAAAGATTTCAGAACGCGGTCGTGTTATTGTGTCCATGATCCTATTGAGCGCCTCAGTTGTGGCCTGCCGAATAGCAGGTGCAGTGGAATTCGCGAAAATATACCAATCGCATCCTGCCTCATTCGTTGTCCCGGCCAGCTATATTGTCGGCGAAAGCTTCAACCATGCGACAGTCGCGATGCTGACAATCGTTGGACTGGTTGTTCTGACTCAGATCGTGAGGACGCGTGGTAGGTCCTATAGTGGCACTGCTACAAATCGTCCGTCGCTACTCGGTAGGTGACTGGAGCAATCCGAATCTCGCGAGGAGGTCATCGTTAAGTATAGAGATCCATACTATCTCATTTGGTATGCCACCGCAATGACATTACTCCCGCTGTTTTGGGCCAGGCATATTTACTCTGCTCTGAGTACCTACGTTGGCGGTGTCGGTTACAATTGGCCGTTCTTTCCTGTATCGCCAAATGTTGGAGCTCTTGCTGGTTTATGCTATGTTCCCGAAGCCATTATCACTGTTGCCTTGCTTGTTGTTGGTTGGAGACTAGCTGATGGCCCAACACTGCCTGCGGTAGCAGAGCCCAAGACCGAGACCACAGCCACTCCTGGATTCGTCTGCACGACTCCGTTGTAGTGACCCGTGTCAGGTTCACAAAGTTCAATCATCAACATACTCCATCATTATGCATAATGAACGCCATTGACACTGGACACCTACCTTGATTGACCAAGCTTAGAAATTGAGATGGAGTCGCCCCAAAAAAGTGGGTATGGACGACTCCGGAATCGAACCGGGGACCTCGCGCATGCTAAGCGCACGTGATAACCAACTACACCAGACGCCCTTGCCACGAGAGTTGAAAGCTAACATTTTATTCCACTTCCTCTCAAGCATTTAACTCTCGTGGCAAGGTCGCTGCTCCGTCTTATATGATACCTTGCTCGCAAAATCCAACTAACAGCAAGAGGACACGATTTGGACGCGAGATAATAGATGCTCCGATAGTGTTATGGGTTAGGGCAACGTTCACGAAGTCACCAACAAAGGTTTCTAGGCTTCCATGGTGAGCGTGAAATCCGATATGGTGTAGTGGCTAGCACACGACGCTCTCACCGTCGAGACCGGGGTTCAATTCCCCGTATCGGAGACCTCGTCCACCTTCTTTTTTGGCACGTTTTCTGGTGCCAACGCTGATGACATGACTCGTACAATCGTTGAAACATGTCATTCAGTACATTGTGCCCACATAGACCCCTTTTTGAGACACCACTCTGCGACGCCTCTTTTGTAACACCAGAGAGTGTCTAAACAAATGTACTTTGAAAAATATGACTCGTGCATATATGCGTACATTATTATCCAATCCTTTCTTTGCAACGTTCTTTGGTTGTCTCTGCAACTACATGCGCTGCGCAAGATGTCTAGCTGTTAAAACTCTGTCTTACTTCAAGCCCAAAGTATCCTGTGGCTGGTACAGCCAATGTGCGATACCCCGTAGGGGTGTACAAGCTCTGCAAATGAAATCGAAGACCACGACGAGCTTTTGCGGCGAGCTCACTAGTACGTCAAACAACAATCACGATAGCACAGAGGCACAGCGCCTACAGATGATCATGAGCGGTTTGCCTAAACGTTGCGCTTCGAAAGAAAGCCAGATCATAAGACTTATGGAGTCTAAAGACGCAGAAGAGTCACAGATAGCACTACAGAAATACTACTGCCTTGTGCTATGTGCTGCTGTGAATGCGAGAAAGGATCTGATCCCTTTTCACATGCTTTTCATTGAAGGAGGAGTCACTGTAACCTCAGAAATGGCTCACATTGTTGTGAAAGCAATACTATTATCCGGCAAGGAACCGTGCCTACAGAACCTTGAGACTTATTGGTCGAAGTTACAGAAGGACGTCCAACAGCAACTTTTAAGTCGCATACTTGCAAATGCTGGGCAACTTGTATACTCACGGGCAAGCCCAAAGGTCAATGTAGGGGCTAATATTGCGGAGCTTTTGGCAGTATGCTTTCGTCAGGGCGTGTTTTTGTCGAATATGAAAGTCTCTGGTTTCATATATTCGCTAACCAGAGCTAATCGGCGCCACACACGGATTTTCATTTCATCCGATGAAGTATACAAGATCGCGACTGCTGTAGAACAGTTTTACTATTCCCTCAGCGACTTCCACAAAGTACCGGTTGCGAGTTTAGTGTTGACTAACCGCCTGCTAGGACATACCAAGGACGGCCTTCAGCGGCAGCTCAACCTTTACTCTTTGGCATTGAATGCGAAAGATAGCTCCATTGAGAAATCAAGTTACATGCATTCCCTGTATGAGTCAAATTCCTGGAGTTCCAGTCGACTTGAAGCATTAGAACGTGAGCTGTGCAATGACAGTGCATTCGCCAGGTATTTATTATACCGGAATGGGGCGTCGAGTACTATTCATTCTCGTATCGATAGATACTCGATGAAGTTCAGTTTGGACGCGAACCAATTTGTCGAAGCCTCCGCAAAGGTTATCCATACTGCGTCAGTGGAGCATCCGTCAACGACTAAAGATCTTGTTGGATCCTTGTATTCGGAACTAACGGCTCGATTTGGGCAAATGCATCTAACTGTGCCGGCTACTTGGCTGAGCAGTGCGATTCGTGGGCTCGCGAAAAGACGCAACTGGTCACATATACTGACACTCTATGAAACGTATGTCTGTGAGAGACTAAACGATTTCAATGCACACGATTTGAATACATTGCTCTTTGCCGCTTCAAAAGCTGGCAACCTTGAAATTGCTGACGCAATCTTTGAAACCCTGCTAGGTAAGATCAGTATGTCGCTCCAATTGGTCTATTTATGCTAACGTCAGGCAGAAGCACACCCTCACCAATTTCCCAGGGGCCGTTAGCACAGTATGTATTTGCACTGATTCACTATGGTTTCAGCGCCCGTTACCAGCGGCCAATCGCTGATGTCCTAAGAAGGATCCAAGTGATTTCAAGTTGCAACATTCCTTTGCTTCCGAGAGTTATGAAATTTATCATTACATCATTGACAGGATCGCATTTATCACTTGATAAATGCTCGACGATCATCATCTCTCTGTGTGACATATTCGCCCTAGGCACGAGACGCAAGGGACCGTTCTTTCATGATGACGTTTTCGCACAAATTGTACGTCTTGGATTCGTCAAAAAGCCGAACGAGCCGTGGAAATTTATTGACCTACTCCACTCTCTTCGCATGAAGGGTGTATTGATTTCTACATCTGGTGTCATGAGTGAAACATTGCATTGTATCAGAATATTCACGTCACCGTCTGTGCCCCAGGAGTCCGGCCAGTTTCGTCGCGCTTGGACTCAGCGGGATTCCAAAATTTCAACAGACGAGATGATACGCTCCTTTAATGATGCTTGGTCAGCATATGTATGGGATTAGCAGCGAGCATATATAACTCGCTTTGTTGGCTAGCATGAGTTGATCAAGTTTTGGTCCAGTTTGCTAAATATCCGATCTATTCGACAGCAGTCGAGCATCAGAATCGTGCTCTCCGTCTAGGTCGTCTATTTCGCCATCAGTAGAAGCCAAGAAAGTCTCAGTTTTGAATGTTTTCAGGCAGTACCAAAGGTCCTTAATGGTCATTGAACCACGGAGCTCACCGTTCTCCGCAAAGAGACAGTAGCTGAGACCAAGAGTTTGCATAGTCCTCGCAACTACCAGCAGCGGGGTCTTCACAGACATGATTTGAGAGAGCTCGACGTACTCGCTAAAATCAATACCTCTTTCATTTGCTTCCGGTTCAATAAACAAACACTCGTCGTCACCATTGGCCGGCAGAGCCGTCTTCAACACGTGAGCAACATCTTGGCGAGTGATGTACCCAATGATTCCTTTACTTGCAGCCGCTCTTCCGAGATCTACAGCCTTCGCACCGTTTGTAAAATCATGACTACTCGAGGCGCTTCCAGTTATCACAGGGAACCCAAGGACGTCAGAGGCCTCTACAATACGAGAGAGTTCATTAATAGTGTGGCCCCGCGAATGGAGCGTGATAAGACTTTCCACGGGCACCATAACGTCTGCCGCGCTAATTTCAGGAACGACCTGGTGGGAAGTGCGAGGGATGAGAGGGTAATCTTGCAGTTCTATCCAGCCCTCATAAAATCCTTGCCTTCCAAACGCGTCAGCCACCCATTTTGAGAGCATGACTCCGGCCATTATCGGCAATACGTAGTTGAGAGCTCCCGTCAGCTCAAACATTATTACCACACATGATACCGTTAGCCGGGTCACGCCAGTAAGCATAGATGCAGCCCCTACTAGGGCGTACACACCAGGAGTAATGCATACGCCTTCGGGTGCACAAGACGAAAATAAACCAAAAGCAGGATGGTTCTCCTGCCATGCCTGCATGGCCGAGCCCACTGCTCGTCCAATCAACGCTCCTATGACGACCGAAGGCATCAGAATACCTGCAGGGATGTTCATGCCAAAAGTATATGAGCTCAAGATAACCCCAACTATACCCGCAAAAATCAGCAAAACGAACGTATAGAACCAATGATGGACATTACAGAGACCACCGACACTTGAGGGAGTGCATTCTTGGAACAAATGCGAAAGAAGCTCGGAGAACTGGAGCCGCAGATAAATATCAGGATATGATATGATGCCCGTCAAAAGCGCAATTATGACGACTTCGAGAAGTTGGTGATTTGCAATGAAAGAATTCGTTTTACGCAAACGCGCAAAGTACTTGTTGACTTGAATGATTGCTGAACCAAGCAGTCCGCCAACGACTCCCAACAGAGCAAAAGGGATGAGTTCAAACTTATGCCAATTGCGATCGTATACAACTTGGAAGAGTACAATTTGACCAGTCCTGAAAGGATTGATCGATTCCAGTGTGACCGACGCAACCATGGCACATACAAACCCATGCCACATGGTTCGATAGCTCGGGTAATATGCCATAGCTTCAAGAGCAAAGAGCACCCCACCAATTGGAGCACCAAATGCCACGGTGATACCTGCAGCAGAGGCGGCCGCAAATATCTCTCTTTTTTTGGCTTCGTGGTACCGCAACCCCTGAAACGCGTTCATAATGACGTTGGAGCAGCATACTGCTACGTGCACCAGCGGTCCTTCTTTGCCGGCCCACAAACCGGCACCTACAATTAGGCATAATCCAAGGGCTTTAATGAAGAGAGTTCTCGCGCCTAGGAAGCCTTTGATAACGTAGCCTCCTAGCATGGTTTTAATCTCTGCAATTCCTGATAACTTGGCATATGGCGCAAATTCAACAATCAGGATACTAGCCACTGTCGAAAACACGACTGTTAGCACAATATATATGATATATCCAATAATGTATCCAAGCGCACCATTATTGTCACCCCATGCTCTCCAGTCAGGGCAACCTTGACTCGAAGCGTGACCCCAGCAGCAGAATATTTCTGGCAGATAGAATCCTGCCTGGCACCGTCCCAACTTAATCGAACCCAACCATTGTGAAACGACATCGATTGAAGCCGCGAGCAGGCCAACCATGATGCCAGTGAGTATTAGGACGATCCAAACCTGGGCTGTATCCCAAATTCTTGCCCATAAGTTGTCCAATTGCTTGTACTTTTCCGAGTCCTTTAACTTTTCTCTCCTCCAATCTATAACTGTGAAATCATCGTAGGCACTGAATAAACTGGGACGCCTAATTCGTAAAGATTTCCGCCTCCTGTTATGTGTGTTGCGAGCGTCCAAGTCCTCTTCTCTAAGCATGTCCCTGCGGTCGTCCGTAGAGAGTGATCCTTCGCCTTCCAAAACATTGCTTAGCAGCAATGCCTGGGTGTTGTCAGTCCTCGCATCGTTAGCGACCCCTTGGGCCATGCTGTCTGAAAGACTTCTAAACTATGGGTTAGACAAATCAAATGTTGCACATGTGTGTTAAAGTAATCGTGGATGGCTTCTGCAACAACTTGCCGTAAAACAGTTAAACTACTTCATGGCTGTAGGTTCGTGGCCTCTGTAACATACATCCGATGCAGAGCTTTGATAGACATTTCTCCGCCACGTCCGTCAGTGTTCTGCAGTCGAATTCGTGGGGGACAATGAAGAGTGGGGGTGGGTACCTTGAGGTAGGCGGCAACCGACGGTTAGTCCCACATTGGGTAATACACGCGGCTGATATCTGACATTCAAGCGCTTAGAGAGTAGAAGACGACACTCAATACAGATGGTGACGGAGTGCATGTCACAATGAGTAGTATACCACCTCCATCACAGCAGCTGGTGCTGCAGCTAGACTTGATGGGCCACGAAGGAGTGTCTGCTGAAGAGGCTGCCCAGTTCCATAAGACTCGCCGTGCATACAGGGCATGTCTCAACTGTCGCTCTCGCAAGGTATGGTATATCAAATCGACTGGTGGTGGGATCGTATTAATGGAGTTAGGCTCCTCTTTGTTCTTATTCGAAGGAGATTTGTCCTGGCAAACAGATGTTAACTACAGGCAAAATGTGAGTTCGTAACTTTGAGGGCCAAGCCGCCGTGTATACGCTGTTGCAGAGAGGGCCGAGATTGTGTGTTTGTACCAAGCCGAAGAGGTGGTAGGAGGAATATTGATAAAGGTATTCAGAAGCGCAAAGTCAAGGAAGAAGGTGGTGATCAGGCCAAAACAGAGTGGACCCCAGATTATGGAGACGGTGAAAGACCGTCCGATGACTACGAAAAGATAGACGACGGAGAAGAATCACAAATGGAAGAAGACAAAGCTCAAGAGAACAGAGGGTTGCTTGCTTCCACAAGCATACGGAATGCCTGCGACGCACTGGATTTACTGTCAAGGGCATCCGAGACTATGAGTCAAAGGGACAACGTGACGAATATGGAGAATCCCGGAATGCATACCAACGGGGTCGGGGCCATCCCTGATGGACTAGGAAGTGTCTGTGGATTTAGAACGAGCGCACTACATCGCCTTGGATCGTTCTCACTGGTGAGGGAAGGCATAGTCACGATTGAGAACCTTCGGAGGTTGGTGACGAGTTACTTTCGGCGCAACCATATATACGTGCCAATTATTGTACGGCAAAAAATCCCTGACAATGACGAAAAGCTCGCTACGTTTGCAGAGCAAGAGGCTTTGTTGCTAACGGCGATTGTCGTAGTTGCGTCGAGGTTTGAATTGCCCGATGTCCACCAGGCAGCGTGGAGGTACATGCAGAACGACATTATGAAGCTTACATTTGGAACTGCAAAAGCTACGGTCGGCGACGTGGAAGCGCTACTTTTACTTGCAGAGAACGCGCCACGAAGCTCAGATGGTAACGGTTCATCTCATCGTGAAGAGCTGCGAATGACCTGGAATATGATAGGTTTGGCAATTCGTATCGGATACTATCTTGGGCTAGATCAACAGACTCTACTGAGCCCGTCCGATGTTTGTGATGCCCAGACAAACCGCGAGAGGTTAGCATGGACGTTTTGTTATATGCACGACCGACATGCCTCGATTCGAGTAGGGAAAGCTTTTTGGAGTCGAGGTCCTGGTTTATGCTTCCAGAATCCGGACGTGAATGAATCATATGACTCTCGCGTCAACTTCCCCAGCCTAGTACCTGATGAAGCTATGGGTCAAGACCGAACGTTATCAAGCAGCATCGATTCAACTACTTCGGTGCAGTCCTGGCCAGGGTTGGACTGGAACAGGGTCAAGAATGAAGATTACGCTCTTCTAGTGCAGGCATACGCTGAGTTGACGCAAATATTAACCAATATTCACGACACGCTGTACCCGAACCGAGATCGCACTATAGCCCTTGTTCAAGTTGGAGGGTACTATCGGATGCTTGACGAATTCACTAGGACTTTTGCGGCATTTGAACTGGATTGGAAAACTAAGCGCTGGGGAATTTTTCCTCTGAATGAAACTGTCTGGGTGACATTCCATTACGCAAAACTATATGCATACTCGTTCGCGTTTCAAGCTCACATTCATAGGGCCACAATGAAGGGTCCTGTAGATCAGAGAAGTGATCCAAAGGATTCAAACAACAGACGGCGGTCGCCGACGTGGAATGTTAGCATGCCTGAAAAGATATTCCCGAGGGGTCTTGCTGGCTCGCCAGATGCGAAGTTCATATTCGAGTCTATCAATTCTGCGATAGAGCTTCTCAAGATTTGCATTGACGACCTATATCCTGGTGGTGTCCTAGCATTCCTTCCTACGCGATACTACGGGTTCTTTTCATATGCCGCCGTCTCATTGATTAAAGCGGTATTCTCTGGAGCGGTGACGTCACGGGAACGCCGCAGAATCTTTACCTTGGTCAAGAGAGTAATTTGGTGTTTCTCTCAGGTTACTAGATCACTTTCTCCAATGACATGTCGCCACCACCCTGCTGAAATTCTTGCGAGGCAACTACGAACACTGGTCAAGACTCTCATGTCTGCGGAACCTACATCTCTTGCGCCCTCTCCAGAACCTGAGCTTCATGAGTCTGGTACTACAGTCATCCCAGAGGCTGCTGCAACATTGGCTTCTCAAGAAAAGCAACTTGACGGTGCATTCCGCATGTCTGACGTTGATTACTTGCACAACCCTTCAGATAACATGTTCACAGCTGATATCCCGAGCGGTAGTGAAGGGTCAGTTGCAGGCTTTGAGGATCTCGAAGCGCTGCTGTCTGCAGATATTGATAACGAGATGTGGCTCTCATATTTTAATTAGGAAATCGAGCTCGAACTGGCGTCATTGGCATATTATTAATTTCAATATTAATAAAAGTTTTGGGGTCGTTAGTCAATAGCAGAAAATAAGAAAAGTGGCGTACAGCGTAGTGATGCATAGCGTTGTATGATGGAACGGTCAGGGATACACCTACATGAGGTCGAAATCGTCGATTTGGTTGCGGTACTTGAGAATACTTCTCTTGATTTTTGAAGAGTCCACCCAAGTGACAAAATCTTCCATGTTCCTTGTCACGAGGAATGCTGGATCGGTAACAAGTTCAGGACCCACACGAACGTGGCCCTGCTCGACAAACTTGGTGGCCTCAGAAACGGTGGGTGCCATTTTTAACCGACACATAACAACCGGAAGGCGTCTTCGACAAAACGCAGCTACGGTGGTTTTGTTTTCCAAATCAGAAACTTTTGGCTTGCCTGTTGGTGGTAATATCCCCATGTTATATAGTTTCTCAAGAAGCATTTCTTCGTGCTTTAGTCTTACAGGGTCATGCGGATGCAGCTGCGACAGTTTGTTAGCCAGTTGGCGGATCTGTCCACAAATTTTGTTGTACTTGACATAGTCCTCTCTGTTTTGCACATGATACATTCGCATTACCTGCGAATCACGGTGACCTTGATCTTCCTTCCACTGCTGTCAGCTCATCTAATTTCCGCTACTAATCTGCTGGATACTTACGTCAAGGAAGTCGACCTTTTTGAGCAGTTTCTGCTCATGGTGTTTTAGTTTCCGCACCATATTCCTAGAGCCAGCGTGGTTGTGGCTAGAAAAATATCACTTGACGAGACAGAAATTTCCGTAATCTGAGATAAGTCGGCGGAGCCCTTGCCCTGTTCCATGCACCTTTGCACGGAGCAAATAGTTTGGCTAACAATTGGAGTATTCAAATAGCTCGACTCCTGGTATTACTCGGGATGTCTATTGATTCAAGGTACAGGAAATAGTTCTGGTGCGGTTAAGGATTGCTGTTGGCCCAGCTCTTCAACTCCTTGGCGGATCAGTATTAGGGTTAGGGATCGTTAAATTTGGAACTTGGAAAACTGACGAGAAAGCTTCAGTTTGGCAAGCTAGGATTCTAAGAGCCATGACAATGCTTGGACTACAACGGGCTGGCAGGCTCTGCCTTCCCGTGGGAGTACGAGCACTTAGTGCGTCGAGAGTGGCACTGTCGAATATCGGTTCCTCACCCATTGGTGTGCCAGAAGGGGTCAGCGTGGTTATCAAAGACAAGATGATTGACGAGGTGACAAGACTGCGAATGGAGGTGGAGAGCAAGCGACGGGGCAAGCCTAAAATTTTCTTGACGCAGGAAGCTACTATTACTGGGCCACTTGGTACAGTAACGGTTGACGTTGCGGACTTCGTCAAGGTGGATCAAAGCGAGGCCGGTAAAGTCAAGGTAACCGTTCAGGATCCTACTAAAAAGCATCATCGAGATATGTGGGGTACCACCCGCTCATTGATAAACAATGGTGTATTGGGTGTAAGTGAAGGGCATCTCTGTATTGTCAAGTTTGTCGGAACCGGATTTCGAGCGGTTCTGGAGAAGAAGCCCGAGGGCGGCGAGTACCTTTCGTTGCGAGTTGGTTTCTGTGTTCCACAAAACATTGATATTCCTGAGGACATCAAAGTTCAGGTTCCAGTTCCTCACAGACTTATTATTGAAGGCAAAGACAAGCAGCAAATACGCCTGCTTGCGGCTCGTATACGCGCACTGCGACCTCCGGAGCCATACAAAGGAAAGGGTATCTTTGTCGACAATGAGACTATTAAGCTCAAGCAGCGCAAGATTAAATAATCCACCATTCCCCATGTACATATTGCATTCTGTTACGTTGAATTAATTGGGCTTTTGCTGTTCCTGAGATCTATGTAGAAGACATCCTCAAAGCCCGGACGTAATACTACCAGTGCCCTAGATATCGTTGGTCGTAGCTTCCTTGTTGCTATGTACAGGTAAAGACGAAAATATGCGACGTGATGCGACGGTCATGAAAAATTGTGTCAATGGTTGTACTTTGCCAGACGGCGCCCTGGCTGTTCCTTTGGCCCCGGAACAATGGGGTGGTAGTCCTCATCCATAAGTGAAATCTTTTCTCCGCCGTCTGGCGTCACAGACCAGTCCAACACCACAAATCTGTGCATTTTTGGGTCCCGGCGGGCGCTGAAATGAACAACACCCTGGGCCCTATCGCCCTTTACCCGATATCGGAAATCCACAACACCAATACCAGCTCCAATAGTGCCTGAAATCCAAGGCATAACACTAGCGAACGTGATATTCTGACCAAGAGCATCCCTGGCAGATGAACTTCTTCGAAGGGTATAGAGAGTCGACGACACGACTGGCGAGTTGGCATCCTCGTATTTTATAATACCCAACATTGAGGCACCCATAGCAATACAAAATAGTGCAAATCCTCTCCTATGCTTCTTGCGGTCCTTAAACGGATCGGGGAGCTCGACATTTACCGTTGCCTGGCGGGGTCCGCTCTGTCCGTTAGGTTGGACTGCTGTTGGCCATTGATGCTGTTGGCCAGCCGTGGCCAGATAACGGACCGGAAGTCTACCGTTCAAAGGGCCCCTGGCCCGCAGAATGCTTCGACAAAGCATTGCTGTGCAGCTGTGACGTATAAATGGCAACGTTCACAGCTCTCAGCTTTCTTGTCACGGAGAATCATATATCATGTGACCAGCCACATCCAACACATAAATTCTTCCCACCAGGGATTCTTCTTTGTTGCTCAGCAACGAAGAACTTTTCAGATTTTGGCATGATTATAGCATCAACTTTTGATTGTCCACGACCCGCTATTCACATTATGCTCACCAGACTCTTACCGGGAACTCGGTGGATAGGTGGTATCACGTCCTGTGTGCCACGCGTTTTCCACCGGGGAGCTGCGCAGCTTGTTGCAAACAGTGTCGTCAACACGTATCCGTCCACGGAGCCCGAACTCTATGAGGGCCCCGAGGGCCGTCACAAACGGCGGCAACTCAAGGAACGTCCAGGTCTTATTGGTATTAAAAGAGGAATGGTTACATGGTATGACAATGACGGCAATGCCATGCCTGCCACTGTGCTTGAGATAGACCGCGTACAAATTACAGACGTTAAATGGAAAGAAAAGCATGGGTACTACGCCGTTCAACTCGGATGTGGTGCCAAAAAACACACAAATGTGGCCCGTCAAATGCTTGGCCACTACTCCCGTGCTCAGGTGGCTCCCAAGGCTGATCTATGGGAATTCCAAGTCAAGGACGCCAAAGGACTTGCTCCCCTCGGGACACCTCTATTTGCAGATCACTTTGTTGTTGGTCAGTTTGTGGATTTGAAATCTAAAACAAAGGGTAAAGGTTTCCAAGGTGTAATCAAGCGATATGGCTTCTCCACACAGCCATCAACCCACGGAAATTCCAAGACTACCCGACATGCTGGTTCAACTGGTCAAAACCAAGACCCCGGCCGTGTCTTTCCCGGAAAAAAGATGGCCGGCCATATGGGATTTGAGTATCGCACTGTCCAAAACGCTGAGGTTCTACATGTTGATAAGAATAAAGGCATCTTAGTCGTCAAAGGTCATGTTTGTGGGTCCGACGGCCGGTCAGTGAAGATTACTGATGCGACAAAAATGCCACTTCATGAGTCTATTGTATGGCCCCCAGCTCATGCCGATGATGTTGACCCTATTCAGTCTGCCAAATCAAGTGGTCACAAGCCCTCTTTTTGATCTTGTACATAACTTTTATGCATAACGATTTCCACGTTGCCTGACAGTCAAACAATGAAAACGACATAACTTACCTTGAAAATGTTTGTAGTTGAGCATTATTTTAGAAGCCACTAACTAATTTTACATACCATCACCCTCCGACCCAGTCGCAGTGACGATGTACGTCGTTGATTGGTGAGGGCAAGTCGCCTGCCCTTGAACGCTCAGGCATCCTCCTCCATTTCCGAAGGTTTGATGAGCCCACCTACTTTCTTTGCGCGTTCTCTCTCCTGCCGCAGATGCTCTTGTTGCTCCGTCTCGCGCTCTTCGGCAAACAAGTAGTCAGTGGACTCGCCGCCATATTCTTTGATCTGCACAAGGAAGTCACGAAGCGTCATCTTGAACTTGACAGGGTCCTTGTGTTGATCAAACAATCCTTGCACAAAGTGGGAAACTTGAGTCTCCTGAAGATGCGGAAAAGCTTTCATCAGTGACGCAACCAGATACTGGCGGAAGTACTGAGAATTGCTAGTGCCAGCAGGCGCCTCATCTCCAGAATAAAGCGGCAACGTGACCTTATTGGACTCAACCAACTCAATAACCTTTGCGAGGATTTGTGATTGAGTCTTAAAGCCAGCCCGGTGGTCAGCATCAGTCAAGACGAAAAAGGTGTCACCAATAATAGGCTTAAAGTACAAGCTGAAGAACTTGTCAATAACGGCAGAGTCATTCGTATTAGCAACGTTGGTGACAATCTCCAACGTGAGACTGAGGCCGGCCGACTCTACCTCGCGATTATCATGCTTAGCAGCCCACAGGCATGCATCAATAGTCTTTGTGAAAATCTCTTGCGGCAGCGCTAGCAATGCCGGGAAGCTGCTGAGGTTGATTGTACGCAACAGCTTGAAAAACTCCACGCGGAATTCAGGATAGTCTGTCATAGACTGAGAGATGACATCCAGCGTACTCTCGAAAACATTCTCGAGAATGCTGATAACCATTTCTGGAATCAAATGACCCACCCGGTTGACAAGAGTACTAACGCAGCTGAGAACCTCAGATTCTCGAGAATTAGGGGGCGCAAGGCGGTAGTCTTCGAGAATTGTCGCAAGAAGTGGCGGGGCAACATCACGAGTGATGGGGTCAAGTTCTTCGGCACGTGAGACGTATGTCTCCACGAGACGAAGAATCTCCTTTTTAATGCTTCGAAGGATACGCGATTTGTGCGACTGGGCAAA
>JAJLWU010000691.1:0-19916 GCA_030570855.1 Tardiomyces digboiensis | reverse complement strand
CTGTGTTGTTAACCTCAAAAAGATACTGGTTGTTGTTGCACGTGAACAACGTAGAGTTAGAAGTGTTGACAGCGAATTTGAAGTCGCAGTTTGTCGAATTGATGACGTTCTTTACGTGTAATGGCACGTTAGTATAGTTAGTACTGCCAACAGACTGGCCTATGACAAGACCGAGGTATGTCAACAGCATGAGAAGAGACGGCAGAAGCGAGAACTTAATTTTTTGTTTCCGATTCGCGAAAGAGTGCTTGACATAAGTATTCTGACTTTTGCTGATATAAACGGCCGTTGAAGCCATCAAGGCTGCGCTAGAGCCATATTTAACGGTTTCCGTAGTCATCAAATTGCAGTGATTTGAACTAAGTCGCGGGGTATCGAGATTAAGATGGAGTGAAGCAATCAAGAATACTCAAGACCATGATTTATAATTGCTAAAGTCCTGGGTAACATCTCTCTGAACTGGAATCAAACCCGGTACTGTTCGCAAACCACACAGCACAGCGTCTACCTGCAGACCGTCCCGTGTGGCTATCATTTATGCCGTGGGCCGCAGTAGGCCCTTACGAACAACTCCTAATTTGCCGTGGATGGCTGAGAATAGTATTCCAGAGGAGCTTACGGTGTATGAACGGTGACGTTCCTCTGCCTCGCACTCTAACAAATATTTTGCGCGATAGATATCTTCCGCCGCATCTGATATGATTTCAGAGAGAAGCAAGACCGAGACGCAGACTCAGACTCAAGTAGATAGGGCGATTGGTGCGACGTATGAAGGGGGACCGTTTGGTAAGACGCAGTGGTTTAAGCATGGTACAAGCAAGATCCCGACCCTGCAGAACGCAACGGGCTAAGCGACCGTCTTTGTTAACTTACTTGCATCTTCATTCCCCGAAGTACGCTAGCTTCAAAATCAAACATTGATTTCCATTAATATCAATTAGAAGACTATACCACACCGATGATGTCGAATTTGAACTGTCGAGATTAACTCGGATGAAATCAAGTTAAGATATTTTGCATGATCCGTATTCCACCTTTCATGGAAACGGAAACTTGCATTTAAATTTGTACGATCGTTGTTTCGTGGGTCAAGTAATACCACTGCCAGCACACTATAGTCTTATAAATAATAGCAATTAGGGACTTCCGATTTCATCACAGACCCCAGGAAAGCGAGACACAATCGATGCCTGAGTCCCTTGTATAGAAAACTCAAGTACGGGAAAATACGGGACTAACGCTGCCAAGCTTGGCTCACTTTGAGAATGCAGCGCAACTATCACGGAGCAGGCTATCTCTACAGGGCTTTATTAAGCTAAAGAGAAATCTCACATTCTCAACATTCCCCGGAATCAGATCAGATACTCGCGTTCCGCATGCTGACGGGTTGTAAGGTGAGCAAAACTTGCAGCTATCTTCCCGGGCTCTCAGTTCTACTCTCAAAAGAATACTTGAACACCTCCCCGCAAGTGGCAGCAAGCATAACTCCCGGGTGCCCGATCCGTAACAGCAAAGCCCACACTCAACTGCCTAACACAGCTCGCTAACAGATGCCAAAGCTTCGTCATATCTAGTCAACAACTGTATCCGATTTGAGCATCTCGCTCATGCTGAGTGTAGATCGCAAGATAGACTAGCTTAAACTAACTTAGCAATTTTACGCCGTACTGCTGCCCAATAGGGTAGTAGCCAAATCCGGGTGACGCACGGACAGTCAGTTAATTGCCGCGTAAAGCACCAGGAATTAAATTTCATAAGGTTGATTTCCAGTTGGGGATCCAATTGCCATGATACCGAGCCTACGCACCTTCCGAGCTTCACATAAATGTCTTCGGCACGCCTCACGGATACTATATGCGAGGCTCTTCTGATTAGAATAGGAGTGAGGCGTAGGCTTATGTATGCTGCCTTGATCTCCGAATGTTGTTATGGTGCTGTTTCCCTAACGCTTGTACAACAGCAAGAACGAACTAGATATATGAACCCCCGATTCTCTCATTCCCAGTTCTTGCTATTCACAGAGATTCTCTGTCAGTATCCGGGTGTGTCGGTACTCCAACATGCCGCCTAACGCCGCCAATCGAAAAGCCACGGCATGTTCGGCGACTAGCCTCGAGATGCATGCCCGAATTGACTGCCGTACGTTAGATTCGCAGGCCCAGGCGAGTTGCAGGGTTCTCTTATAATTACCTTTCTGACATGCGGGTTCGCTTCAAGGCGCTAAGTGTGCTGGGGCACCTTTAGATGTGTGTTATCAATGTGAGAGGTGACGGTTCGCTAGATCGTGGCCCCGCGGTGACACATAGCAGTACGTAGTGCCGCCGGCAGCATGATTCCCATTTCCGGCTCTTCTAGCGATGCTTTCCGAATGCCAGCCGCAGCTGCTGAATTCGAATCCGCAAGCAAACGGCCAGCAAAAAGTTCATAGCACCGCCTAGCTGATGAACGCTCCAACAAGAAGTGGTTGCCTCGATGGTATTCAATGGTGTCTCAGGTGCAAAATTAAGAGATTTAGATCTGCACAATTTAGGGCACTCGCAATAGACTGTGCCGCACCTGATGGGGTGCGGTCGAAAGCGTTGGCCAATGAGGGCACATAAAGGGAGATTTAAATACGTAGAGATGACTGGATGGCCCCCTAGAAGAATCATATAATACTGACGTTTTTGTACCGTGGAATCTTTGATAGGGAATCGATAGCACGATCAAATAAGGCAGGCAGAGATATTTAGGGGTTCTACATGTGGCTCGACGCCGTGGGCACCCACCCTGGTACCCGTAAACGCACGAGACAGTTTATAACACCTGCGTTTCCCCGTGCTAACTCATTACGCTCATCAATTAATGACAAAGGTAACCGTTACGTGTGGCACACATAGTGCCGTGGTGGCTGCCACGGCAGATCTCTACTGCGCGAGTCAGGGGATTTATGTCCTCGCTTCATCCGCAAATCGAAAGCAGAGAAAGTTTTCTATTCTACAGTCTCTTATCATGTTATCGTTATATCTCGCCATTATCAATTGCTAGTCGGTTGGTGGCTCTAACCAACCCATGTTCTTTGACGGCATTATTAACAAGGGCCGCATCGTTTGCGTCTCTTGGGAGAACCAAAGAAACGGAGTATATGGTGACAGGCTCTGGGAATATATATATATGGAAATGGATTTAGTATAGTGTAGAAATGGCTAGTGCATAGACATGAGAAGAAGTCCACAGATCGTTCCAAATTAACGTTGGTGAGGAAAGTGTGGATACTTAGCTTATATTTCGTTACGAACCAATACGTCAAAATCTTGTTCATGAAGGGTTTAAAGTCAATAAAATGATTTGGAATATGGTTGACGTGAAAGGTGACTGGTATGGAAATATGCGAGATATGTCTGGATCTCTGTATCTGATTGCAGGCTATGTCATGGCGAGTTCGGCAGAAAACACAGGAGCCCCAGATATATTGAGTGGATCTAAATAGGAAACGGGGAGGTGCATTGCGAAAGAGGTCGCCAACTACGATGAGCTCTCGATGAATTCAGTCACCAATCCGTTAAGTCATGTGCAGATTTTCAGTATTACGCAATGCTATGGTTGGGTTTCTGGACCCTGTGGTCGTCTTCGGTTTCCAGTAAATCCCCACTGGTAGAGCATTGCCTAGCTACGACAATCTGGGCTGCCTTCGGCGGCTTGTTCACATCTTCGAACAAGCGCATTCAACAGCACCCTCATGGACGAACACGTAGTTGACATTAAGCACGCAAGAGAAATCGAGTTAGAAGAGAAACATAGACATCGCTGGGCCAATGGATCGGGTCGGTCATGGTGCTACATCTCCGAGGCACATGTTTGTACAAACACATTTGACACTCCTGAATCATGTGCACGTCTTAAATGACCAAGAATTGCATCTTGTCGTTCTCCTACAGCCGTCCAGCATTATCCCATTGTATCATCTGAAAAGCTCTTAGGCTTAGCACGGGTATCCTGAAGGTAGTCTCCAATAAGCGGTTATGCAAAAAATGCAATTTAATGCATCATGCAAATGCAGTTAAAAACTGAGCCGCATCGCTGCTTCTGCGGGGTCCAGTCGCGATAGATCATTTCGAAATTTCCAATTCATTACATCGTTAAATAGATTTTGATTGCGTGGAATCTTGGCATTTTAGACATACTACATGTTTGCCGAACCCGCACTATCCGCAGCCATGGCAGCGGATTGAGAAGCAAACGCAGCTCCTGAATGAGAACGGCCGTGCCCTCTGTAAGATCTGCGAGTGCCAAACATTGAATGGTCAGTATCGGTTTGCTGATAATCGGGAGGCGGGCCGGTGGGAGGACCGTAGGGCGATGACTGTCCCATATCATTCACATGATAATATCCATTAGGAGGAGGCTGTGTCACATATGGTGCCACAGCGGGGTTTCCTGTCTGCTGTTGGCTTTGTGGGTATGACGGTAGCATTCATGAAGTCGCCGGTAAAGGTTTCCGTCCTTCTTCCACCCTCTCAGAAGACAGGACTCGACTTGTGATAACTGCAGCCACAAACGCAACGACAATGCCAATTACAACAATCACCTCAACGGTGATCATCCCTCTCTATCGCCCCACTAACGGCAGACCTATAAAATCTGGCCTCGATTTACTTTCGCAATGAAGAAACTGTGTTTGATAGCCGTCGTGGATTGTCTTCCGTCACACCAGGTTCGTGCCGGTCTTTATAAAATTGTTCACTTGCTCGGAGCCGTATCGTTAAAGGGTTGCCGCCAGGATCCACATCGCACGGTCGTTGGTCACACAGCATTCGCACAGCCGTCGCACCTTTCGGCACTACTCCACCTCAAGCTCAGTAACATAAGCGTTACTTCGTTCTAAAACTTTGCATATGACAGTGGTGTTTCCAACATATAGCTCTTACGAAGAGAAATATGATGTGATTAGAGGTAATATGTGCGACAACGAGATAGTCTTCGTCGAGATATTCGGAAAGACGATTGACGACGAAGGGACATGGCACATATACAACACTAAGATGCTTAGGTTTAGAGACAGGTCAGACAATTCAATACCACAGAGGGTGGAATTGGAAGGTTATGAAAGGTCCCACAACTATTTCGAAGATGCTAAACGAGTACGTACGCGGCTTACTTCTCTTTATGAAGAATCGGGAAATGGATCAGGCTATACTTGCGCAGTCTATCTCGACCGGAATTGATGACTCGGTTTTGAGTACTAGGTCCTCTTGGCGTTCACAGCTTCCAGATCGTGCCGCACCAAGGAGCTAAAAGCGAACAGCCCCCACCTTACAGCGTTTAACGAATTGCAAAGGCGAGTCCAGCTTCAGCATCAACATGTTCTTTCGTGTTGCCATTATAGAAACGGTCAATACCAGTATACTTTTTTCACTTCCGTTCCGCCTTCGCACCAATCTTGAAGCTGTCATTGCCGATGGCTCACTCTACAGGAACGCAGGGCACCTGCCTGCAATGTTGGAAACATTGGCAAACGTAGGCAGTCTAGCGCTAGCAGTAGTTTTGTTCGGATAGTATTTGAATGCACAGCCTCGCAAATCGGGTTGCGTTTAACTAAGCAAGATGTAGATTTCCAGCCCCGGCATGATAGTCGCGTAACCTCACAGGCGTATTCAAGATTCACAGCGTGGAGCTAGTCGATTACACTGCTGCGCGACATCTCTCGCATTTACGATGAATTCCTAATACGCGAAAATAATAGATCAGAGTTAACAAAATAGATGTAGATGGAAAATACAATCACCACTTTAAGTACGCCGTTAACCGAGTTGGCAATATTGGCTTCGCCCGTCATCCGCTTGATCACGTCACGGGCCAAAGTTACCACAAACCGCGTTCGCATTCACATTATCGATAACCCCTGTAGTCGTCACAGATGTTACCATATTCAGAGGGACGAAACCAGCTTGCTCCTGAGGTAGCGGCCTGCAAAATTCACGTGCGCCTTTTTGCTTTGATGGTTCGGCTTTTAAGTAGTTCGGTGGCGGCCCATACGACGATTCTCCGACGCTTATCGGGCACGAATCACCTTCAAATTTCGAAAAGTTGCCAGCTGCATCATTGTCTCGAAGAGATTTTGCTACGTATGGAGTAGCCGAGGGGTCTCCGGTCTGATGCCTGCTGCGGTTTGATCGCAGCATCCAAGCTGTGCCTTCAATGGCTTTTCTCCGCGCTGAATACGCTGAGGGATGACTGTTTCAACTTTGTAAGCACTACAGTAACCACAATGAGAAATGTTATGATGCCAGCGATCACAGCTGTTGTAGAAGTCATTGACGTCCCCGTAGAACAGTTGACACAGCCTTTTCGTTAGCAAATCTAGTACCAACCTTGGACTCGTCTCACTTGCCATGTATATGATGCATACGCCTCTGGGACATCTTCCCCACTAAAATTTAAAGTGACTGCTCGTTTATTAACAAACAGTAAGGGGGCACATGTCTTTATACACGGTGTAAGATCTGTGTTATTCGTATTTTGAGACACTGCTGAGACATAATCGTGTGTTTCCGTAGTCGTACCAATTAAGCTTCGAGGGCTGCGGCAACGAGTTTGTAAAGCCGCGTAATAGCCTATTTCGGTTATGATTGCGATCCAAACACGAAGAAGCCTACGGTCCTACAACGCATTCAGAGCGGCCACGTTCCATGCATGTTCCACCATCGCCGTACTCCCACGTGACACAACATTACTTTGCTTTCAAACGTCCGGTTCCGTCATTGGAGCACCGTCGATTTTAACAATCTACCTAGCTCAGAAAAAACTAATTCCTTCAGTCAAAAGACCACACTTCTCCGAAACGGAAATGTAGCAGATTGTACCAGGTCTTCTTAGATTCTGTACATTTTCTCGTAGTGTCTCGGAAACGGGCCGTTCAAACACTTCATTGATCTGCTCCAGCGTTAACCCCTTGGTTCCTGGCATGAAAAACAACAGGTAGCTTGCACCCAAAAGAAGAATTCCGCAGCAGAATCCCGCAAATACCCCAGTAGAAGTCATTGCATTTGACATTTGCTGGAAAGGATAGGTGGTGACGAATGTACCCGTCCAGTTGCACAGGGCTGCCAAGCTCATGCCGTAACTTCGAAGATACGTCGGATACACTTCGGAAGCAAAGAACAAGGGACAGAGCCAATACGCGTCTGCCAAGTTTATCCATTAAATAGATAGAAGGCGCCGTAGCAAGAAACATTACTCGTCTGCACTTGCACCTCAAGTTAACAGTCTCCAGGATCAAGCATTTTCCAAACTTGCTTGTGAATATGTGGGTTCTGTTACTGAGGCACTCTATGGTATTGATTCACAATTTAACACTGTGCTGTCCGCTTACGCTGCACCTACCCAGTAATTTGTCAGTGCTCCGACGTCCTGCGCCACTGCGAGTAGTGGCCAGCTGTCTTCTGCTGTCCCAGCGAGCACTGCGTCGTCTCTCCCACTAGTAGTGCTGTTTCGACTAGTGCTGCTGTTTCGACTAGTGCTGCTGCTTCACCTAGTGCTGCTGTTTCGTCTAGTACTGCTGTTTCGTCTAGTGCTGCTGCTTCATCTAGTGCTGCTGCTTCATCCAGTGCTGCTGCTTCGTCCAGTGCTGCTGTTTCCTCAAGTGCTGCTGCCACATCCAGTGCTGCTGCCACATCCAGTGCTGCTGCCACATCCAGTGCTGCTGCTTCGAGTCCCGCTATCTCCAGTGCTCTTGTTTCCAGTGCTCCTACCTCAAATGCCGCTCCAGTTTCCTGCTCTATTGACCCGGTCGTTGCATCCCTTACACCCGCTCTCGCTGCTATCAAGTCAGACTCTGGCGATACCGCCAGTCAGGTCGATGGATTTAATTCAGCGCAGGGTCTCGTTGTTGCCTTGTCCATTCAAAATGGTTACAACACCATTTCTTCCGACGTGAGCAGTGCCAACGCATACGCAAGCTCTCTGACATCGGGTGCTTATACATGTCAACAATCTGCGGTTGCTAGCGCTATCAACGACATGGCACCCGCCGTTAGGTCCTTGCTTTCAGCGCTCAATGCACAGTTTTCCCAGTTAGTGGTGTTGGAGCCCAGGGGATTGTTCAGGACGACCTGACAGCCCTTGCAGCTCAGGTTAATAGTCTCCAGGCTCAAGCATTTTCCAAACTCGCATACAAGTACGTCAACTCAGTCACCGGAGCACTTTACGAAATTGATTCTCAGTTCAATTCCGCTCTTTCGGCATACGCTGCTCCCACCCAGTCTTTCGTCAGGGCACCAACTTCGTGTGCCAATGTCGGTGGGGAATCGTCATCCACTGCTGCGCCAGGAGCCTCTGTCACTAGTGCTGCTTCAAGCGCTGCTGCTTCAAGTGCCGTTTTCTCATACAGGGCCGTTGCATCATCTAGTGCTACATCGGCATGGAACGCCACCAGTGCTGTTTCTTCTATTGTCTCGTCATCCTATGCGAAAAGTCCATCAAGTGCTAGTGAATCGACAGTCTATACTACCACCTTCGTCATCACTTGCCCCACTGCACCGGGACTCATGTTGTTCCCGCAATTACAAGCAACGGTGTTACGCTCCATGAGTCTACAATTACACAGGCTACTACTGTTACCACGACGTACTGCCCAGAGACGAACTCTGAGTCCAAGTTACTCGCTTCTGCGAGCGCTCGGGAATCAACAGTATACACAACCACCTACATCACCACTTGCCCCAGCTGCACCGGAACTCACGTAGTCCCCGCAACTACAAGCAACGGTGTTACGATCGGTGTTACGATCCCTGGGTCTGCGATTACTCAGGCCACCACTATCACTACAACGTACTGTAATGAGGTGAGTAACGAACCAGAGCCACCGCAGAGCTCAGTTACCGTGGAAAGCTCGCCTGTAACTGGAGTTGTCTCTCCGGTTTCTCCTGTTGGTTCCAGAGCTTCAGTGTCACCGGAACGTACTTCTTCAAGTGTGCCTGTCCAGCCCGCTAGTAATGCTGCATCCAGCTCTGCCTCAACGTTGGGCATATTTGCAGTAATTGCTAGTTTTTGCTTCTCTAATCTTCCTTTGTTATAGTTTTAAAATTCAAGCAGTCACGATACGAATTCGTTTGGTCCTGTGAATAGCCCCATTTGCCAAGCATACCAAAGCAGTTTAGCACAGATGCATGCGTCCCCTCACAGCGTCCACATACTTATCACATGTCACATTTTTGAACTATCATACAGCGACGCCAAGGTTTCTTTGCCCGCGTTTGCCGGGCAATGGAGAATTGACCGTGATCTGCAGAGCTTCGTGGGCATGTTAAGTTCTAATTCAGCAACAACGTGCGCAATTTACCACACAAATCTTGTGCGATCCACGCGACTATGCGTACTATTTGCTTTCAAAGTCAGCTAAAATACCAACTTTTTCTACAGCCTCGGCCGCGAACGGCTCTATGACGCCGCTCGGGAGGCGTTTCACCCTGCATGGATCTCCGACTGTAGATGCACGCTTCTCACAAAAACTCTAAACTCCAAGATTCCACCATATTCATGTGAGAATTGGGTTCAGGCCCCTGTGTCACCCCTTAATAGTTCTGCTTCTTTTCGGGTAGCGATCTAAAGGTAGGGCCCCGTAATGGTCAAATGGTAACTTTGAACGGCATTGTATGTCTCAAAAGATCGCCGGGAAATGAGCACCCTTGGAGTATTAATGCACTGCGACTGGAACTGATCTGCCTCATGTTGACCAAGTGCAACCTGTTTTTAGCACACCAGGGTTGGTAATAGACCCCCTGAAGAATACCTCTCGTTACGTCATCGCCTAGCACTGGCCATATGCTCAGGGCAAATTCTTATAACATTTTCGCAATAACCTCTGTACTCAGACCCTTCTAAAAGTCGACTGCTATACTGAAATCGCTGTAGCGTGTACTTGTAAAATGACGAGTTAAGTAAGCTGCAGTTTGATCCGCACGCATGTGATGTATGGATCACCAACGGTTGTTTGCATATCGCTTCGTGCGGGGAGTGTCGGTAGACTGGTTGTAATCCTTAGGTACATAAAATGCCGTAGCTGGCATCCCAAGCTATTCGCCAACTTTCATAGCGGGGAGCTGTTAATATGAAACTAGTTTTTGTCCCAGTCTCCGCGGCGCTTGCTGCCGTCGCGGTCGCTGGCCCATCTCCAGCAACGTCTAGTGCTACTCCAACAACAGCTTCCGATGCGTGCGCTTCCTCGGCTATGAGCGCCATCAGCGCAATCCAAAGTCAGATGTCAAACCTCAACAGCGAGGCTCAGTCATTCAATCCGACATTCCTTCTCGACATTGGCCCTCTACTGACTCTCGATAGCGACGCTTCAGCGCTTGAGAAGCAAGTGGAGTCGGCCGCTTCGATTGTAGAGTCATGCGGCCAGTTCACAGCCTCCCAGACACTCACTCTTGCCGGGGTCGTGCTGAACATGGTCCCCTTAATTAACACCACACTCACTACTTTTGTGGATAAGAAGCCTGATTTTGACAAGGCCATTCTCGACTTCATCTCTGCGTCGGGGATTGTAGGAGATCAGATCGAGGGACTCAAAAGCGCCACCGACTCTCTTGTCAGTGCACTTGCAACTGCGTTCGCGGCCGGCTATGGATCGATTGTTTCTTCCCAAGGTCAGCAGATCGATGCCTGGTTCGAGAATGCCATCAACGTGTACTTTCCGGGTACTTATCTTGTATCGTCAAGCGCTGCCGCTGCTTCGAGCGTCGCGCCTTCAAGTATATCGAGTTCGTCAGCAGTCATATCATCAGTCACCTCCCGTGCGGCAGTCACTAGCGCCGCAGTCTCTAGTGCTGCTGTTTCAACTACTGTTCTTTCGAGTGCTGCTCCAGTCTCCTGCTCCATTGACCCGGTCGTTGCATCCCTTACATCTGCCCTGGCCTCTATCAAGTCAGATTCCGACGACACAGCAAGTCAGGTCGATGGGTTCAGCTCAGCGCAGGGTCTCGTTGTTGCCTTATCCATTCAAAATGGCTACAACACCATCTCTTCCGACGTGAGCAGTGCTAACGTGTATGCAAGCTCTCTGACATCGGGTGCTCCTGCATGTCAACAATCTGCGGTTGCTAGCGCTATCAACGACATGGCCCCTGCTGTTGAATCCTTGCTCTCAGCTCTCAATGCGAAATATGCTCAGTTCAGTGGTGTTGGAGCTCAGGGAATTGTTCAGGGTGACCTGACAGCCCTTGCACCTCAGGTTAATAGTCTCCAGGCTCAAGCATTTTCCAAACTCGCATGTCAGTACGTCAATTCGGTCACGGGAGCACTTTACGACATTGATTCTCAATTCAATTCTGCTCTTTCTGCTTATGCTGCTCCCACCCAGTCATTTGTAAGCGCACCGACTTCTTGTGCCAATGCTGGCGGGGCATCGTCATCCACTGCTGTGCCAGGAGCCTCTGCTACTAGTGCTGCTGCTACTAGTGCTGCTGTCTCCAGTGCTGCTGTCTCCAGTGCTGCTGTCTCCAGTGCTGCTGTCTCCAGTGCTGCTGTCTCCAGTGCTGCTGTCTCCAGTGCTGCTGTCTCCAGTGCTGCTGTCTCCAGTGCTGTTGTCTCCAGTGCTGTTGTCTCCAGTGCTGTTGTCTCCAGTGCTGCTGTCTCCAGTGCTGCTCCTTCAAGTACTGCTCCACTTTCCTGCTCCATTGATCCGGTCGTTGCATCCCTTACATCCGCTCTCGCTGCTATCAAGTCAGACTCTGAGGACACGGCAAGTCAGGTCAATGGATTTAACTCAGCTCAAGGCCTCGTCGTTGCCTTGTCCATTCAAAATGGCTACAACACCATCTCTTCCGACGTGAGCAGTGCCAACGCGTATGCAAGCTCTCTGACATCGGGTGCTCCTTCTTGTCAGCAATCTGCGGTTGCTAGCGCTATTAATGATATGGCTCCCGCTGTGGAGTCGCTTCTCTCAGCGCTCGAAGCACAGTACGCGCAGTTTAGTGGGGTTGGAGCCCAGGGAATTGTTCAGGGTGACCTGACAGCACTTGCACCTCAGGTTAACAGCCTCCAGGCTCAAGCATTTTCCAAGCTAGCATGCCAGTATGTCAACTCGGTCACGGGAGCGCTTTATGATATTGATTCTCAGTTCAATTCTGCTCTTTCGGCTTATGCTGCTCCCACCCAGTCGTTTGTCAGTGCACCAACTTCGTGTGCCAAAGTTGGTGGAGCGACATCATCTGCCGCGGCTCCAGGAGGCTCTGCCTCATCTGTGCCTGCTTCTACAGGAGCTGTTTCTGTTGTCTCATCAGCTACTTCCGCGTCGTCGGTTATTCCCACTTCCTCTGGTGCCGCTGCTTCCTCTGGTTCTCCTGCGTCCTCCGGCGCTGCTGCTTCCTCTGGTGCTTCTGCTTCCTTTGGTGCTTCTGCTTCCTCTGGTGCCTCTGGTTCCTCTGGTTCTTTTGGTGCTTCTGCTTCTTCTGCCACTCCTGCTGCCTCTGGTGCTCCTGCTTCCTCTGGCACTCCACTTTCATCCAGCACCTCTTCTGGCCCTTCGAGCTCGCCTTCATGCGTTCTCCCTGGATCGCCAGTTGCGGCCTATATTTCGTCGCTCCAGCAGCTCTCGTCTAATTTGCAGTCTGCCACGGAAGAGGCTGAAGTAAGCGGTGCCAATATCAACGCCATTGTTTCTTCGATTGTTACCGATATTCAATCTGTAGTGTCTGCGGGGTCCAGCGTTGGTCCTCAGAGCGGCTGCCCAGCAAGCGCCGTTGCCAGTGCTGCAGACGTTACCTTCAACGGTGCCACTAAGCTCATTGCCAATATCTATCAATCCCTCTTCGGCCGCAAGCGTGCTTCTGCTGATTTGTCGTCTATTGAAGATCTCCAAACCGCTCTCGTTAACTTGGCCCAGAGCGTTTATGGAATTGTCAACTGCAGTACTTCAGAGCAGCTCAATTCAGATGTGAACACCGCGCTTGCTAAGGCCGCCAATGCCGTTAAGCAAGCCGGAGGGTCTACACAGACCTACAGTCCCGTTTGCAGTTCTAATTCCAGTGGTACGACGCAGCCTGGCACGGCCACCGGCGGAACTAGTATCGTGCTTACTACCACTTACGTGACAACATGCCCACGGTGCACTGGTACTCATGTTATTCCTGGAACCACTGTAAGCGGTTTGACAGTTCCTGCGACCACAATCACACGGGCCACTACCGTGACCACAACTTACTGTCCTAGCGAGAGTTCCACCGGTGCAGCTAGCGAGAATACTGCTGAGAGCCCCAGCGAGGCCACTGTTTATGCTACCACCTATGTCACTACGTGCCCACACTGCACGGGAACTCATGTGGTCCCTGCAACCACGAGCAACGGAGTCACTGTCCAAGAGTCTACTATCACTCAGGCTACCACCATTACAGCAACTTATTGCCCTGGCAAGACCACAACCGGTGAGTCCATCAATACTTCTAGCTCCTATTTTGCTAACTGTTCAACTTGCAGTGCGTCAGAAGCAGTTCCTGAGACATCAGCGGCGGTACCAACTGCCAATGTGGCCGCTTATTCCAGCCCTATTACGCAGCAGAGCCCATCATCAGTTGTTCCTGTCGCCCCGGCAGTTTCGACTGCCGAGAGTGGACCTTCAAGCGTCGCAGTTACACTTGCCAACAATGCGGTTACCAGATCCGCCTCAATCCTCGCAGTTTTTGCGGCACTCGTCTTGCCGGTAGTCATTTAAGCAATCTTAATACCAACTAGATAATGATAGTTTGTACACGAGTGCGTAGAAAACCGGCAGAAAAAGGTATCCAATGATAACGTGGGATGAAATACACACAACGTTCTACTGTCGTTATAGCTCAACAACGAGCCACAGGAATGGACTCATTCATGAATGCAAGACATGATGTCTGAGGTGGACTCACCGCACTGAGCATCCAGGTCATTCGACCAGATCCAGTGAGTTCTTTGCAGCTAAACCGTTTTCGAACACGAGAGTCACCGAGTCGAGACTAGCGGGGCCACGGTGAATCATCTCGCCCTAGCCCTCAACTGCCATGCATGGATGTCGACTGCGAGGTAGGGCTGAACGACGACGTTGTTTCCCACTATGAATGAATGAGTTTGCGAAGCAACATGACGTTTTCACTCTACGTCTTAGAAAACGTAAGGCTTATAAGCTAGAGACAATTAAACAGTATGGAGTTTTCATATCTCATCAATAATATCACGGTTAGCGGCCGGTTTTTCTGAGCGAGGTGCCAAGCAAATATTTTTCAAAGGCGAAAACGTCACCGGGCAGCATACCTACTGCTGCAACGAAGCGGAACTCCGCGCATGCGTGGTGACTGACCACAGTGCCAAGAGATGCGGTACGCGCCAGTTAGAGGGAACCAACCCTGGCATCCGATGCAGTTGGCCGTGGTGGAGTCCTAGGGACTATAGCAGTTCACAGTACTCGAGCGACTAGAGTTGTATTGCGTACGCGCAATTAGGGGCTGGAAATATCGCACACGGCGCAGGCGGCTGAGCTGGTCACCAGACACGAGGCCGATTGGGTGCAAATATCACGGAAGCAGGGCGGCAGGGGGGTAGGGGGCAGTGCGCGGATTCTTTGGAGTTCGCGGTCCAACAGCTTGTCACAACCGTAGACGTGAGAATACACCCTAGAGGCTGGAGGTTTTGTAAAACAGACCAAGTGACACTCACTCTCTGTACGACCAAACCGTTGCGCCGTGTGGTCTGATAAAGCCAGCCATTTTTTGTGCCAGCCGTGAGCGGCTTAGCTGAGGGTGTGCTCAGGACCAGTCGCAATTTGCAAACAACAGTGCTTTTCAGTTATCAGCTGAATAATGCAAGGTTCTAGAATCATTTAATTGACGATTGGCCCTTGAAAGTTGCCTACGGGCTCGTTGCAAGCACTTTATCTGGCCATCACTAGTGCGGGGACCATGCACGGCTTGGCTACGCCGCATAACAGGGGGCTTGTTAGTCTTGCTGGGAACGAAACAAATATAAAGACTGACTGGCAACGCAAAGATCGTACCCCACCGACAACAACTCGATATCCAGACCAACAACAAACACAATGTCGCAGGATACGCCAGTTCAATCTGGGCCGTCAGACCTAGAGGCCGAGTATGGAATGGTAAACAAAGGCAAACTCCACGACAATTCATTTGAAGGCAAGATCCCTAGGGACGTGCCGATTGTGGTTGAGCCCATTAAGAAGCAGGACCTTCAGCCTAGTTATGCCCACGAGCTTCCCATTCCCGATAATGGATGGTACGGATCTCTTATTAACGGCATGGGGTCCATCTTTGGTGCACTGGGCTCTATTCCGTGCTGCTTCTGCTGCCCAAATCCCTACAAGTCAATTGACCAGGGAGAAGTTGGACTTGTCACACGCTTCGGCAAGTTCTACAAGTCGGCCGACCCTGGTCTTGTCAAGGTCAATCCTTTGTCTGAGCGGCTCCACCGTATGCCCGTGAGAATCCGAGTCATGGAGATTCCTCAGCAAGTGTGCATGACAAAGGACAACGTCAACACCACGCTGTCGTCGGTAATATATTACCACGTCACTTCTCCTCACAAGGCGTTCTTTGGCGTTGACGACGTCATGCTGGCCTTGCAAGAGCGGACTCAGACCACTCTGCGTCTGGTGGTTGGCGCAAGGTCGCTCCAGGATATAGTGGAGCGCCGCGAGGAGGTGGCATCGGCCATTGAGGAGATCATTATGGATACAGCCCAATCTTGGGGTGTCAAGGTCGAGAGCATTCTCATCAAGGACATTGTGTTGTCGATGGAGCTCCAGAACTCGCTGTCCCAAGCTGCCAAGGCCCGTCGGGCCGGTGAGTCCAAGATCATTACTGCTCGTGCTGAAGTCGAGTCGGCCAAGCTAATGCGTCGTGCTGCCGATATCTTAGCATCCAAAGCCGCTATGCAGATCCGATATCTCGAGGCGATGCAGCAAATGGCTCTCAGCTCCAACTCAAAGGTCATCTTTATGCCGTCACAGGCAGCAATGGAGCAAATCACTAGTATGAGCGCGTCTGGGTCTGCACCGCCGACTGGTGAGAACTTTGCAGCTCATGGCGGCGGCGCTGGTGAACAAGAACAACGGCTAGTCGACAACCTTGCGTTTTATGAAATAGCCGAGGATCACACCGGAGGTGGTGGAAGCGGTCATTAAATGATCTATTCTTTCCTTGTGCCGTTTATATGTTGCTTTTTATTTTGTTAGTTAAATGGTAATGATTTTTCTCAATCTGCAAGAGTTAATCAAGTGTATGGATACTTAATCATCGCATCTAGTCATGATTTTATGATAGGTGAAATGCGCCCGATCCTTCGTGAACTGCGGTCATGAGTCGCTCGCGAAGGACCTCTTTGGACGAATAGTTGGGAATCTTCAAGTAATTTGCACACGTCATTACCGATGGAAGATATGCATCGCGCCCATGCGTCGAGTCCTCGGTTTGCTTCCACACCACGGTGAAAACGGGGTTCAACGCCCTGAACCCACCGGTTGGTAGCTTGGGCGAACCGGTCATAAACTGGAGAAATGCCCTACGTTCTTCCTTTGACAGCAACGACAAGATCTCTACCAAGTCTTTGACCGTTTGGCTCTCCTTTGTGTAGCCATGGTCCGCCTTGACAGCATCATAGATTGTCTTGTACGACCAATCTTCCTCAGACTGGCCAACCAAGTTGCTCAGCTCTTCAGGGTAGAACGCTTGCAGAGCGGAAAATGGAAATACCTCGGAGAAACCATCACGGAATGCTTCAATTTGAGCCTCAACACCATCGTAAAGGCTAAAACTCACAACTGCTTCGACGTAGTCGGTTACATTGTCTTTTGTTACTCTCTTCTCCGAACCGCCAGCAACTAGTTCAACTGACGCATCTCCAGGAAGTGTAAAGTCGAGTTCTAACTCTTCAAAGGATATACCGTCTCCATCCTCAAGTGCTCTCAGAGACGCAGACAGTTGTGGATCCACCTGTGCCAGCGTGTCCAGTGACGCTCTGGGATCCTGGGGTCGAGCGGCTGCGAGCTGGAAGAAAACCGCATTTATATTTATGTCGATAATTCGTGAATCCAACAGCGATCGAGCAACAAAAGTCCCCAAGGTCTTAAAAAGCTGTAAGATCTTCTTGCCATTCGCGCTTTCCAACTTGGCATGGCTCAAAGCAGCTGGGAATAAACCACGTGGATCGTCAACATATTTGCTTGTTGGATTCGACTCCGAGTCTCGCCACATCTTATACTGCTTGAGTGCGAACTCTTTCGATACCAAGCTGTAAAATTCGAGAGTAGGACCAAGACCGGTGCCGACTTCATCAAAAAATTCAACCTCAAGAATGTTTGGCGAAGCTCCACAGAGTTCCATCACCTTAATAGCGCTATGCAGAATATGGTTCCTCGACACTCGTACTTTTTGCCGAATCAGCCGTCCCATTGCATGTCGCTCTTCCCGCCCTCCTTCTGACCCAGTCTGTCCCTGCCAGCGAAACATTGAGCGCGAGTAACCAAATGACGTCGACTGCAAAAATATGAACCGGCTCTCAAACGGAAATAGGAATGGATAAAGTCGAGTCGCATCCACTATCCACGGCGGTAAAATACCGCTGGCAACTACCAATGGTTCATCGAGCTGTTTGTTGAGCTTTGCTGTGAGTTTGGAGTTCATGAACTTGGATGCAGGCAGTTTCATCCCAAGTGCCTGATGGCCTGTCTCGTCATTCAACAAGTAAAGCACCGTCAATAGACGGATCGTCAGGGCGCTTAATGGATCGTCGCCGAACGAGGCTGGCGTCTCATCTAGTGGATCAAGGCTCTCTGCCTCAAGAACCGGCTCATCTCGCTTTGTGGGTACTGAGCCAGCAACTTTGCGTACTTGGATCGTATATGTATTCGTCCAAATATTCTTCATGAACCGCAGGCGATGAGCAAGCGGTGATTGAATAACACTGGACGTGTCTTCGTTTGCTTGCTCGCTCGCTTCACTGTAGCGGTAAATTGCCCCAAAAACAGTGCGATCCAATGGAATTTCATCACCGTTTAGGTAGAACTCAAGATGCCAATCGTCTTCGGCACTTGTATTTGAGTCGCCTCTATTACGAGGCTTACTGGGCGTCACTGGCATACGATCAGAATTTTCATCGCTTCCATCATCGTGAATATCTTCTGCTAGCGAAGAGCCGGTGCGTCCATCATCGCTATCCTTCATTACTTCGTCCTCATCTTCTTTGGTGTCTGCACTCTCAACTCGAGGTTCCCCACGTTCGGTGTGCGATGTATCAGTAGTTGCAGCAAGATTGCCAAATCCGAGACTCGTCCACGCATTATGTAACCTCGACGTGGTCGAAGTAGCTCGCGAAAATAAACGCCCGACGGCTATCTTTGATTTGAAAAACTCTTCAACAATTTTAAAAGTAGCAATCGCCTGGATCGAGATAATAATATTGCGCAGTGGTCGAGGCAAGTCGTTGTCTTCATCTACCACAAGCCTAATACGGACCTGTCGAGCCAACGCACTAGCAGGAGTGGACCGCGAATCACGCGTATTTGTGTTGATGATTTCAAATCGCTCAGACCTACTCAAAGCTTGGTGCAGTTTTTCCACAAGCAAAGACCAAGCGTCCGGCGATTGGTTGACGAATACATTGAAAAACTGCTTTTTCCAAGCCTCGTTATCTCTGTAAGCCTCTCTCATAACATCTGCAAAAGAGGATAATAAATCTGACTTCACAAGCTCAAATCCAGAAACATTGGGAAGAGAACGAGCTAACTCAGCAAATGCCGGCGTCAGATCCGCATCTCGTTTCTCAAATAGATCTTTGATCTGCTGCAGTTTATTCTTAACTGCGACTGCCTCTTCCTCGTGACCAGCTGACGATAGTGCGCGGTAGAGTTCCATAACTCGGGCCGCATCATACGCAGCAACCTTGCCAAGGATCGGTGATTCGAAATCGACATACAAGACGCCGTCCTTGGATGACACGTTATCGCCATCAGTCGCCTCATCAATCTGAACAGCAGACTGTGACATCGCTGACACCTCATCGATTATTCCTAGCCGGTAGAATCGTGGACCATACACAGCGGGTAGTTTTTCAAGCACGCACTCAGCAATTTCCAATGCACCAACAGCCAACGAGGGAATATCGCGCTGAGATACCACCCCGCTAAGCACTGAGCTCAGCTCTGTCTTTTCCAAAGCAGTGGCCAGTGTTTCACTGCCAAGAGAGTTTGTGATGCGGATCAACGCTTGGATTACTTTCTGGCGAACAGACACATCTAGTGATGCATTATACATATCCAGGAGTAGTGAAGTCGCCATAGATGCAAATGTAGCGACTGGTTGGGAGTTTGCCCTCAGAATTTCACACCTATCCTTTGCAGCATTTCTTCGCCCTTCGCTCATTATCAAATGCACATAGGGACCAGAGTATCGCCTTCCTTCTTTGAGATCTACTGGTGGAAATATATCAGTAATGATCGAAATAGACGTCAGTAGGTAGCTCTTTTCGACGTGTATCAGCTCTTGAATCACATCTACACCAGTGTCTTGACGTTTGTGTGACGTTAACAATTCAAACAGCAACTCGCCCAAGTTTTCCTTTATGAGATCCACTGACAATTTACTAGACGAGCGAGCTACCAGTGCAATAACTTTTAGAATCCGGAGACGAATCGTGCCACTAAAAGCGGTTGAATTCAGGAGATCAAGGATCTTCTTGAGTAAGCTACAAGAAGTAATCTCTTCCAAATTTTCCTTTTCATCAGCAAAATTCTCAATTATCTCACAAATGCAAATGCAAGCCTTTTCCGCCACCTTCTGGTCGTCATTATCAACATAATTCTGGAGGATAGGAATGATCTCCACCACTTGGTAAAACATTTCCTTTGGTACATCGCGACAGCAATTTGCAGCTGCAGACAAGGCAGTCCTCTGGACATGCGT
>JAJLWU010000690.1:0-20100 GCA_030570855.1 Tardiomyces digboiensis | reverse complement strand
GCAAAAACATTTGCAAGTAAATTTGCTACTGGAGCCAGTGTAACCAAGACCCCTGAGGGTAAAGACGAAATTACAATTCAAGGGGACGTTGGTGACGATGTTGAGGAGTACGTCAAGAGTCTACTAGCCGAACAGGGACTTGATCAGATCAAAGTGGAGCAAATTGAGGATAAGCCCAAGAAAAAGAAGCCAACTACTCCTGCTTGATCGTATTAGCCAACAGCTTATATTTTGTCATGATATATCCTTCTAAAAACTTACTTGGTGCTTGCAATGTCAAGCAAACTGAGCGAAAAAAACGAATCTATTGAGATGCCAATGCTAAGAGATAATAATACGTAAACGGTTTTCTTGGAGAAAACGTAGCCCCGGACGTTGCATAGTATTAAATGGTGAGGGGAGTAGCGTCGTCGGTAACAGACAAGCTGTGGGACAAGTCTTTGAGCTTCTCATATGTGAGAAATATGATGGCAGAAGACGGTGCAGAACGCATACAAGTAATGCCACAGCCCCGATAAAGGGCCGAAATGCCACCAGCACGAAACATAGCAATACCAGTTGCAAAGAAACCTGATTGCTGGCTGCCAAGAACAGCTTGCGTCTGCATTCGACTCTTGATAGTATCTGCAGGGAAAAGAGACAGGTTATAGGACACACCCGCACAAGCACCGGCTAACATTGCTTCGGCGACATTTGGGTCGCGGCCAGTGTGCCTGCGAATAAACCCAGTAACCGTTTCATATGCTCCAAACCACGCAGCAGACCCGCCTGCCTCGCGAATTAAGGTTCCGGTTTGCCCACGCCAGAAGCCAGAAATACCGTCAGCTCGGTAAACGTCAGCTAAAATGCGCCATGCACCTAAGCGTCCTCCAGTTAGAGCCTGCACCTGCATATTGCACTTGACGAGCTCTATTGGTGTTAACACATATGAAGTAACGGCTCCAGCGACTCCACCACACACTAGCGAAAAACTAGTGCCTCCCAATCCGAGGCCCTTCAGCCATTCGCGAGACAGATTGTAGACCAGGAATAACGAGGCGTTCTCAGCTGCTGCTCCAATGATAGGGGACGAAACGCCTCGGTACAGGCTGTTGAGACCTCCCTCCTTGAAAGATTGGCGAAAGCAATCAATAGGACCCTTGTAGCGCAGCGGCCGGTCATCAGGTTGTGCTTGTAGCCGGACCTTAACGGTGTCGAACGGGTACTCGACGATTTTCCCTGCTGCGCCTGCTATCGAACCACAAATCACGTCTGTAGCGGCTGACAACGCGGAAGCAGTAGGAGCCGTCACTTCGCCGGCTGGCTCGCCAGGGCCATCCATAACTCCACCAAAGTAGAGCAGTGGCTCCTCACACTAGAATAAGCCTATGCTATTGAATTTTGTGCCAATGTCGTGACTCTTATCGACAAGACAAAGAGCTCAGTCTTTTCAACAATCAAAAAAAAAAAGCCGCACATCTGCCGAGAACGGAAATTTACGAACGTTACTCGAAAACAAGTCAACCAACCAAGGAGCTTGTTAGTGGGCACTAGGACTCACACATTAAAGTCATTCATTAAGCAGAATGAGAAAAAAAAGGAGTCATCATGCAAAGTTATATATACAAATCGTAACTAATCGTGCCGTGAATGCAAGTAGTCAAGTAGCCAAGTGTTTAGGCAATAGCAAGACCTGACTTGATGACCTTTTGAAGTCCGCGAACCCAGCCTTGGGACTCCTTCTTACTCACAAATAAAAGACAACGGCCGCGAGAATTAAGGCGGCCAGTACGGCCAATGCGGTGAAGCAGATCAGACGATGAATAAGGCAGATCATACAATATCACGTTGCGGATGCGCTTCATGTCTATTCCGCGGGCCATGAGGTCTGTGCAAACAAGAGCCTTGATACGGACTTTGTCGTCAGCGGCCGCATCTTGAGGATCATTGACGAACTCGTCGGCTGCTTTACGACGTTCTTCAAGAGACATGCGACCCTCGATACCAACGGTTGGATAGTGATGCTCATTCAAGTGCTCCACAAGAGGCTGGACATCTTCGCGCTTGTTAACAAAGATCACCACGCGCTTGACAAGCCCACTTTCGGTTCCATCAGAATGAATTGCATAGAGAGCCTGGCGAAGTGCAAGCTGCTTATCATTGTAGTATGGTGGATGAAATACCTCCACGACACGGAAATCAATCTTTTTAGGTGCCCGGTGTACTGAGGGTGTGACAAGTCGATGTGTATCGGGATAACGAGACCTCAAAATGCGGTCAAACTGACGTGGAATCGTAGCTGTACAAAACACAAGGTCAATCATATTTGGGCACATACGAATAACGCGCTCTGTGTCAACAGCAAATGACTCATTCATGAGCGAGTCTGCCTCATCAACCACAACGCCCTCACAGCGCTGCAATGCGCCTAGAGTAATCGCGGGGGCTTTCTTTACCAACGACAACAGCTTCGTCGGCGAACATACGACAACATCTGTACCCTTTGATATTTGCTTGGCAAGGTCCAATGGTTTCTCGTGCACGGTCTCATCAAGGGCTAGCACTTTCATACTAGCACGGTTGCCTATCGTAGCAGCCACCTTGCCGACTTGTGTCACCAGCTCTAACGTGGGAACAAGAACCAGCATCTTGACTCCTCCGGTAAACGACTTGATTTCCCGCTCCTTGACAGCAGACATTAGTGGAGCAAGGTACGCGAGCGTCTTTCCAGAACCCGTTTCCGCCGCAATTAGCCAGTCATGCCGAGCGAGTGGATTCTTGCGAGGATTTCGCACCATTTTAGTTGAAATAGTCTGAATGCTTGTCGGGTTCTGGTATTCCAAGTGGCCCAAAACATCTTGCACAATCGCTTCTCGAATCGCCGGATGAATTAATAGTTCGTTAAAACTTGCGACTTTTGTGATCAAATTCTTGTGCATTTCCCGAGCTCTCTGGTCAACAGCATTCAGAATCCCAAAATTTCCCATGTCTAGTGTCGTAGTGACTCTATTCGATGAGTCGGCAATCGACAGTCGTTTAGTTTTCTTCCCCCCAGAATTTTGGGCCACTGTGGGTGACAGTCTGAACCGGCTCCTCTGAGATAGCTTGGAAGCATATCTTCTAATCGAATTTGGGAAACCACCCGAACAAGCTCTGCATTCGGCTGCCCATATCCAGAACGTCGCCGGCTGTCTAAACATATTTGTTTCTGGTGCTGATGGTCACAAAACCCATAGAAAGGTCAACTGAAACTTGGAAAATACTTCAGCCGCACATTTTGATAATAATACTATCAATTAACTATGACGCTGCACGTCCAGTCCCCTGCTTGCGCTGGTGACATTCAGTTCTGGCAGACGAGGACAATTCGTCAAAACCCCGTGCTCACAAGAGAGGAGTCCGTCATGTCCTTGGTTGATCTGTTTAAGCAGCTCGGAGTTCATTCGCAGCATGATGAGCATGAAAAGGTTCTAGACTATGCGGATCGCATTCTTAAGAGCCAGCCCGGCGACAAGCGTGCCGCCCTTGCAAAAGTCGTTGCCTTGATAAACCTGGATAGATATGGGCCAGCACTACAAATTTTTGAATCTCATCATGAGCTCAAGAACACTAATGTGGTTGAATATGCCTACTGTTTGTACAAGGAAGACAAACTGAAAGATTTGCAAGGCTTAGACTCGCACCACAGAGGTGTCAAACATGCGCTTGCTCAGACGTATTATCGCCATGACGAATATAGCAAGGCGCGGGAGCTTTATACTGAGCTCAGTAACGATATGTCGGATCGTGCAGCAGATGAGGAGTATGACATATCTGTCAACCGGACTGCCGTCGATGCTAGTGTAGGCAACGAGGTAGCTCCCGACACTAGCTCTTATGACAAACTGTTCAACGCTGCCAGTGCCTGTATCCAGCGCAAGCAATGGGAGAGGGCTCTTGAGCTGCTTCGAGATGCCAAGATGGCGTGCGAACGATCGCTAAGCGAGAGTGAAGCAGCAGACGAGAAAATTCCAATTCTCATCCAGGCTGCGTATGTCAACATTGAGCTGGGTAGGCAAAGTGGGGCACAGTCTATTATTGAGAGCATTGGAGTAGATAGCATACAAGATGCTGTTCTGCGTCACATTGTGTTCAACAACCAGATTGTCATGAAGCCGGACATTCACAACCCCCAAAATGATATTGCTCGCCTGGATGCCAGCGGAGACCAGAACAAGCTGGACGCACGCGAGACACGATATCAACAGCAGATACTTAAGGGAAACAAGCTTCTTCTCCAGCATTCTGCTGGTAGGTCGTTGTCAAGGCTTGCAGCAAATTACGTTAAGCAGTTTCCTGGGGCCGTCAATTTCGGCATTTTGAGAGCTATTGGCAATGCAGTGAGTGACGAGGAACTGGCACAACAGATTCACGCTCACTACCGAGAAAACCCAGACAATATTTCATATGCTCTTGCTGCTGCGCAGCTGTGGATTGATTCGGGGAACCGAGGCGCTGCTAAGCAGGCGTTGAGTGGTCTCATTGCCAGTGGTAAATGCACCGCGCCTGGACTCGTCGGTGCCCTTGTTGCTTTACTTCGCAGCTCGACATCTGCTCGAGATTCCGGTAAGAGGGAGCCTTATGTAGACGTTCTGTCGGAGGCGTTTAAGAACTGGGATGTAATTGGCAATGTGCGTTTTGTATATCCTGCAGCCTTGCTTGCAGAGAGCGACGACGACCATGTTCGCGAGCAGGCACTGGCATTCTTTCGGTCTCTGTTTGATGTGGATTCTGACTCTGCAGTGGCAATTGCTGGTCTAGCTGCAGCGGGCGATGCTGGAGCCGACCGTTCAAAGCTGCCTAGTATCCAAACTCTGATTGCCGGTGTTGATGTTCATAATCTGGAGTACTCGGGAATCATGCCGCTTCTTGCAAAGCGTACCGTGGGCACGGATATCAGTGGTCCGTCCAAGAAACGTAAGCGAAGTGGCAAGCCCCGCCTTCCCAAGGAGTATGACTCTGGAAAGAAGCCCGATCTAGAACGATGGCTCCCTAAACGTGACCGTTCAACCTGGAAACCCAAGCGTAAGGACAAAAAGAAGATGACCCAAGGAGGTGGTGCGGACAACATCACCGAATCGGTCGTCCAATCACTGCCAGCATCAACTGTAAAGACGTCGTCAAGCAAGTCCAACAAAAAGAAAAAGAAAGGCAAGAAATAGTTTTGCTTTCTCATGTACATTATGTTCTCTGGATATAAAATCATAGTTTGCCTATACCATACCGTAACCGTCTGTGTAGCATGGGAACCGGGAGTCCCTCTGAGCTAGGAAGCTCCTGATTAATTAACTGCTCATGGCGGCCCCGGGATATGGGCCGAAATAAAATACAGATGTCTATTTCGTTACACGGGACTGGGCAATTCAGTTCTTTGCAATCGTTACATGGCATTAAGAGATCGTACAACATTCTAAGTAAAAAGTGAATCTTCTTCCCGGAGGTATTCCCCAACATCGGACTGGCGAAAGGCAACAATGGCGGTAGGATCTACACGGCGACACTCTGCTGTGGATTTTGCAGAAACACCGAATCCTAGTGGCTGGTCATTCATTGAATAGACGACCAGTCCGGTATGTTCCGGTATATCGTCGCTCATCTTGCCGATATGCGCTTTAAGAACGTGGTTACCGTAGAGAAATGGCATTTCACCATTGGCCTTGATCCATAACTTGTTCTTGGCATGCTTGGAAAGGATCTCGAGCGCGGTGACGTGTAGACGAAACTTTCCTGTCTTCGTGAACTTTCCCATGCACACTCCGAGTGACATCAAGTTCTGTCGCGCAACTACGTTTGCGTATTTCGCAATTCGCTCACTGAGGTTAGAAGATTGTACACAACTTTACTCGAATGGCCAGCGCTTCCGCTTAGATATTAAGTAAAACCTACCTGACGTAGTAGACTCGATCCTTTTGAATTCTGAAGCAGTAGGGCTCGTCTGAACGGTTGATGAGCGCTGCGATATTGCGTCCAATATAACCTGCAAGTTTCTCAAAAACCACTTTAGTCTCTTCCTCTGTTAATGGTCTCATTTTCGTCTAATGATATGTTCAAAGTGTTACTAACAGAGTTTCCAGTCGGTCTCAAAAAAGTTTCGACGGCTTGTACGGCTGAAAAATTTATATGCACACCATGCACAAAACTCTTGCGCTCACTCACCTAAGTAGCCCAGCCTCGAGAACTGAAAGCAAATAGCTTCTAAATTGGCGTTATAGGTCGTCGTCTCATTTTAGTGGTATATTGCCAATTTCTGGGGTCAGTGTGGCAAGGTAATCGAGGATAACGTTTTGGATCGATATTGGTATCACCCAGATTCTTTTAGAGGGTGAGCATTTACTGATATTTTACCGTTCAACAGTAGACTAACAAAATGCCTGAGGGTACTGTGGAGGAGTGCAAAGCGGATACTGCTGAGAACAGTAATGTAACTGCTGAACCTATGCTCGATCAACCTGCACGAGACGGTGTGAACAATGCCAGCCAGCAGCCGCTGAAAAATCTGAAGAACAAAGGCAAACGCAAGAGAGACTCGTCACCCAGTGCCTCGTATGTGATGATTTTGAATGTTTTTATTTATCGCATTGAATTTTGACGAACTAAGAATACTGCTACAGCGACTTTTACTGACCTCAGAGAGGAGAGGGAGACGCAAACTCGAAAGCCCAGAGAACTCGCCGAAGGTGAAATACGCGAAGTGAGAAAGCCCAAGCGAAAAGTGGCTGTTTGTATTGGATACTGTGGAACAGGATATCACGGTATGCAGGTAAACCCTCCACAGAAGACGATTGAAGGAGATCTCTTCAAAGCGTTTGTTGATGCCGGTGCCATCTCAAAAGACAATGCGGATGACCCAAAGAAGTCATCTTTTATTCGGGCTGCCCGTACTGACAAGGGTGTTCATGCCGGAGGAAACGTCGTGTCACTCAAGCTGATTATAGAGGATCCGGATATTGTGGACAAGATCAATGCGCACCTACCCGAGCAGATTCGCGTGTGGGGCTATTTTCGAACAAATAAGTCCTTTGAATGCAGAAAGAACTGCTCCTCGCGGATATATGAGTACCTAATTCCGTCTTTTTCCTTCCTGCCTCCCAAACCGTCAAGTGTATTGGCCACAATGATTGAGGAGGCAAAGAAGGAAGTCCCCGGCGAGACTCGTGACGACGCCGAGGGGACACAGTTCTGGAAAAACGTAGAGGAACAACTTAGGATTGCTGGAATATCTGAGTCTGACCAAACAGTGGGGGATGCGGACGCTGAGGGTGTCGACTTATCCCCAGCACAACGAACAGCAAAGAAGATTGAAAATGAAGCACGCCGCTCTTATCGTATCTCCGAGGAACGTCTCAATACTGTCCGGGAGGCTCTCAAGATGTACGAGGGCGTACACAACTTCCACAACTTCACAATCGGAAAAAGCTTCAAGGATCCCAGCTGCTCGCGATACATGAAATCATTGACAGTCTCGGATCCTAAAGTCATCAACAACACCGAATGGCTGTCAATTAAGATTCACGGTCAATCTTTTATGTTACATCAGATCCGAAAGATGATCGGTCTAGTGGCCCTTGTAGTTCGCACTGGATGCTCTCTGACGCGCATTTCGCAGGCATTTGCGTCGACACGAATTAATATTCCAAAGGCACCGGCTCTTGGTCTCCTTTTGGAACAACCAGTTTACGCGGCATACAACCGCCGCCTCGGTGAATGCGGTTATGATCCGATCTCCTTTGACAAATGGGCCAGCCAGATTGAAGAATTCAAGATGAAACACATCTATGACAAGATATACACCGAGGAGGTCAAGGAGAATGTTTTCCACGGTTTTTTCTCTTTTATTGATTATTATCGCATTGATAATGTCTTTGAGTACTTGACTGCTCGCGGGATCCCAGCCAACGGCACTGCACCAGTACCAAAATTCGAGCAGCCGAACGACGCCGAAGAAGTTGGTTCGGACACCGAGGGCTAAAGCACGTATTTTACTACAATTGATAAACAGCTTCTTGTATCTGGGATTTCTGTTAATCATCGACCGAGATTCCGGATCAACATCAGTACACAAATGGTTGCATTTCACAACCACCATGTATACTGGGCAAGGGTCTACTTTCCAGTTGAAATTTTGGTTGTCTCAGCTTCTGGTAGTAAATTGATAGTTCAAGCACAAATTGCCGTTAAAAATGATCCGCGGAGCTAGATTCGTGTCGTCTGTTCCTTCTATGGCGACACGACTGCGTAGCTTCCATGGGACTCGTACAGCTGAGATCTTTGTGCGCAAGTCCGGTGGTGGTGATGGGCCGAAAGGTGCTAACAACAATACTTTCAAAAGAGGAACACCAAAGAAAAACGCTGGATCAATATGGAACTATAAGAAAACTGTTGCTCATTCACGTCTCGGTGAGAAAGCGCCGAAGATTGAGCTGAATGACTTTGTGGGCGCTATCAAGGAAGGGCAACCGCAGGCAGCCATGTATCCGGAGCAACATATTAAACGATTGGCAGCATTTGGAGCATTCAAGCGAACACAGAATCACGAGCTATTCAGCCAAAAAAGCACGATTGTACGGCCACTAAGTGTCGAGCTCAGCAAGGTGGTAGAGGGAGCCAAGTCCACTAGCTCAAAAGAACACAGGTTGTGTTTTATTGGTGAAAGAGGCGTCGGCAAGAGTACAGCCCTTGCGCATCTCCAGGCATTGGCTGTTAGTCAGGGATACGTCGTTATTCCAATTCCACGAGCATATGAGCTTTTAGATGGCTCTACAGATGCTGTCTACCACAAGCAAAGCAAGCAGTTCGTGCAGCCAATGTACGTTCGACGGCTAATGACTAGGATTCTTAAAGGCAACAAGGAGGTCCTCCAAAATATCCCAGTGAACGAGAGCCTCATAGCCGAGAGTGAGGCGTTCCGACCTCACAGTGTCACAGCGAAGCAAAACCTCTACTCGTTTATCTTTGAGGGCCGCAAGCGGCCAGACGCCTTTTTGGTTTTTTACGAGGCACTCAGCATACTTTCGAAACAGACAGATGTTCCGGTTTTGCTTACCGCTGATGATATTAACGCATTTTCCAGCAAGCTTTTTGCTGAAAACCGAGATACTGATAACAACCAAGTTTATGTTGGTGATCTCCAGCTGCCCCAGCTTATACTAAAGTATCTCTCTGGCGATGCAACGTTTGAGCGTGGTGTGGTAGCAGTTGCGGCCACTAGTAATTTTGCCGTTAATGATACCATTGTTTGTGGGCTTGGTCTAAAACAGCCGGACTCATACTATACCTCTCCTTATGACTATGATACGAATATCTCAAAGTCATTCAATGGAGTCCAGCCAGTGGAAGTTCCTCGTTTCTCCCAGGAGGAGACCCGTGTGGCTGTCGAGTACCTTCATGCCGCTACCGTTTTGAAGGAGGACCTATCTGACGCCGTTGTTCGTGAAAAGTACTTTCTATCTGGTAATGGTAATCCCAGCGCATTAGTGGAGGCCTGCACTATGTCAGCGATCTAATTCTGTAAATAGTTCAATTCATCATGATTCACAGTATATGGTGTCTAACTGACGGAGACCCAGCCAGGGGCAACACCACTAGGTAAAGTGTGCACGCCGTTTGGACCGTTGAACTCAGGCCATCCGCGATACCACAATCAGAGATATATCACTGTGAAGAAGAGTCGAGCCGTCGTTTTTTATTCGACTCATCAGAGTGTGGTTGACTTGGATCGTCACGATGCTTCCATCTCGCGCGGATCTCAGGACACACTCGCAGCAGTTCTTCTTTCGTCACAGCATCGCCGATTGACTCAATTACCGATTCAACGGTGCTTATGTGGTTTCCGTCGTCTTTATCATCTCGAAACCGCATATACCTCCACCGCTTTTCGTGGTCTTTATAAGTCTCGACGACACGTTCGTTGATGGGCTCGCCGAGGGATTTCCATTTCTCCCACTCCTGGTCCGTAAGGTAGAGTTCTCCGAAATCGTCGTAATTATTTCCGCCCTTCCAAACTCTCAAAACACATCTAGGTTTGGAGTCATAATCGGTATATTCAGCTGGCTGCACAAGGCTCGGGTCGGTGTCGTGGACGGTACGAAATTCCAGAGTCAGCAGGAAATCAACAGAATTTTCTTCCGGCGGCTTCCATTTAAGTCTGAGGTTAGATAAATAGCTCCTAAGTATAAGCTTCCAGGGTCAGATATCTTACAATTTAGGGTCTGTCCCATAGACGTAAGGTCGAGTGACCGGTGTAAATATGAGGCCGTCTGAGTGATGCTTCAAGCTCTCTATGTCTTTGAAAACCTTTGGCAGCGAGTAAGAGAATTCCATGTTCTTAAATTCAACTGTAAACGGGAAAAGCGCAGTATCCTCGGGGAAATCTTTCAAGAGCTGCTTGTACGGTTTATGGAGTCTCTCCCGCAAATACTGTGGTTAGTCGGGTCGCATTGATGGAGGAGCAGTGATTAACAATACTTACGCCCAAACGCTTGTCAAGAGGACGATGAGCGTGCGACTTTCGATCAAGGGCGAGACAGTCAAAAATAAGATAGCGCGGCTTCTCCGTGTCGTCTTCATATGTGATCAACTCACCATCTATTAACGATTCGGAGTGGAACTCTGCGACATTCTCTTCCCGTGGGAAGTGCATGTGAGGGATCAAGTAGTATTCATTTGACCGCGTAATCAAGTACACGGTCTCAGCTCGACTTTCGTCGGCAGTTATATACATTAGGCACCTCAATCCATCACTTTTCTCGCACACAAAATAGCTTGCGTTAGTAAACATTTGCTGGTCGATCATTAGACACGTACTTTTCCTCCATAAGCTCTTGAGTTATATGACGGCGAGAGAATGAAACCGGTTGCGAACCGGGGAAGTTTGGAGTTGGCCGGTTCAGAAGTCGCTGAACCTTTCCAGCAAGATAGCTAGCCACCTCCCGTGGGACAAGATCCCCGGGAATGTTACTTGCCATAGTGGCGACCTCTTTGCCTATAATTGAAATTGCAGCCTGGCTCGCCATTGAGGCGACTTCGTTTACGGGCGATGTGCATATGCATCAATTATCGTGATTCAGTTATGCTCATCATGGTTGCAACAACATAGTGCCCATGTAGTTTTATGGGCTCTCTCTGCGCTTGTAGCTTCACGCATCCATTTTAATACTTTGTTAATACTTCCAACGAGTAAGCGATAACGTCTTTCTCAAACTAAATGAGAGAAAGACGCATGGCGCTCAACTATCCGCCTTGAGTGAACATACCTTGCTCTTCTTCGACATCAAGTCTCGTACAATCAATTGGGTTGTATCGTTAATACCGGATATTTTAGGACTGACGTATGCGAAGAACCTACCGCTCGGTGAAAGTGTTCCACAGGAATTAGGGATATCAAGATTTTTGCAAAAGTCAATATCCCGAGGAGCCTCTTCCAGCATATCTGCCCATTGATCTATCCAGCAGTATCGCAAAGCTCCAATAAGATGAATGGTACTTTCGGTATTATCGGACCGGTCGTCACCACTACGCGACCTAGTTGTGATGCTGTGCATAGGAAATTTAGTTTCCCAAACGCCGTCATCCAATATATGATAGCTACTAACTTCAGACTAGTGTAGGTCAGCCCGGATTGAATACTGAAATACGACTGGAAATATCTTACCTCGTGTGCCATAGCTGGACTGACAAGTCTGGTGTCCGTGTGGCGGTATTGAATTGACCCCATTAAAATATTGCTCGCAAAAAATATGAAGTCTACTTCTCGCGTAGCGTCCATTCCAAGGGAGGTGACTTCTTTTTGTGACTGGAAATTAACATGATAGACGTAAAAGTCTGGCGCTGTATCATTCGTTGACAAGTGCCAATACTCATTGATGAGTCGTACAATTTTTAAGTTTTCCCTAAAGAGCACTAAGCTTCGTCCATCTCGTGAGAAACGACATAGAAGATTCTTTAAGCCCTTTGATAAAGTAATTTCTGGACCCCTTAGCTGGCGGTGTCCATCAGGAGTCAACAGCCACAGCTTGTAAGCTTTCTCAGCAGCATTGTACGTCACTCCTACAGCGTCCTTACAATTGCCAGACAATTCTTGGACATTAATAAAATGTTCACCTTCTCCGACTGAGATCGTGTACTTTTTCTCTGCCGAACTAAGTGGATTACCAAACGGGCTGCAGATGGATTGGAGGTCGATCAAATCTCCGTCTTTTGTTAACAGATACCTTTCGCCGAGCCGGATATCCTGGACAGATCCTAGGATAGTTGTAGATTTCGAATCATCACCAGTTGAAACCTGCCCTTGAGGAGCGAGGAGTTTAGATATCGGCATTGTAACTAGCTTGCATTCGTCTTCCACTTCCTTTACAAGTGTCAGTGACCAGGAAGACGTATTGTGGCTTGAATTGCAAATTATGCAGCCATCTGGACCGCCAGCTTTTACCGAAATGGCGGCCAGCAAGCTTGCTTGGTCGTTCTCATTTATTGCTTCATCTAGGCAACGCAGGTATGCTTGGACGTCAGATATGTAGCTGCTTATGTGTCCCGTCACTGACCGAGGGACAGTTCTCGCTGAGCTCGTCATTTTAGCAAATTTGCGTCTAGCAGAGCTCTCAATTTCTGCTCTATTACTGCAGGCGCGTAGATAGTTCTCAAACCAAGCTCTGTAGTTTTCCAACGTCACCACCATCGCTTCATTATTAACATACGCAGTCAATCTACTTTTCCACGGTTCACACATCAATGGTATTGGAGACTTTTTGCGAAGGTCCACTATCTGTGTAGAGTGGTTTGCACAAGAAATCACAATCCAATGTTTTGTTCCCGTTATCGAGCATTCATTGCAAATGTTTTCTTGATAGCCATCATCCCACACTAGTTCGAGCTGCGGTAAACCTACTCTCCATACGACAAGAGTAAATCCGTCTCGGCGCTCAGCTAGAGTCCATAGATATGCCTCGCTGTCCAAACTGCACGGAACCCACATCGCACAGGCATCATATTCGCCTAATCTAGAACATCCTTTAAACGATAAATACTGAAGCGTCACTGCATCGAAAATCTTGCTATTGACAATCATAAACCTCGGCCGCGGTCGAGGTAGCCCTAAACAGGGACAGCTCCCCATCTGGTACTCGCAGCTTGAGCAAACTGCTATCAGCTGCAAGTAGGTTTGATCGGTAGCTTTGCTAGTCCGACGAGTGCGAAACTCTCGATTACATATGGGCGCGTTGCACCCGTGAACTGCGCATTCACAACCAACTAGTTCATTGGCATAATCACAATTCAGGCACAACGACCAAACGCACGTAGGCTTCTCTGCAGCTAGATCCCAGATTTCAAAACTTTTTGGACGGTCAACATTGTTCTCCTCCCGAGAGCGGAGCATCCAGCAGTTCCCAACTTCTTCTGGATATGGCGATTCATCAATAGGATTTTGCTCCTCGTTTCGAAAAACAACTCCAGACCGTTTGCGCCATTCGTGTGACGTAAAACTATAAACAAGAGTGATGTATCTGAAATTTTCCATGAAATGTGCCTCCGTAACAAAGGAGCCCGACGAAGGGTTTCCTGGTCGAAAAAAGGCTTGGCTATTTGCGGACAACGATTCCACCTTTTTCAAGCATTTCAGACTCATTAGAGCTGCGTAGCCATCAAGTTCTAAGTTGTCATTAGGGAAATCCAGCTTGGCCGATGCCCCCCAAAGTCCAACAATGCCACCTTCAAAATTCGTACTTTTCTCAGTACCAGGATTTACCTGGTAACCCTTACGTGGTTCTTTAATTTTACATTTGCGACCGTGATAGTAGTTTGTGTACGCTTCATAATAACTCTTCCACCGACAGCCGAACGTCTCAAACATCACTCGCTGAAGTGTCGTTGCAGGAAAATTAGCGCGAAATTCCGAAATGTGACTCAAAATGTTCGAGAGAGTTGCATTATCTAGGTAAGAGAATATGATTGTCAGAGTACTAGCAGCACTCAAGCGCTGTACAAGGGTAGTCTTGCGAATGTGCTTAGTTTCGTTTCCCATTTCCTTTTTCACCCAAGTTTCAAGTTTCAGTAGCTAAATCGGTTTCACCTCGTTTCGGTTAGCCAACGAGCCTTTGTCTGGTACATGCGCGCAGCGGGCAAGACAAATAGATTCATGCAAGTCAGGTGCCCGCATTACATTACAAAATTTTACGACAAAAACTTGGTTTTGATAGCATGCGAGATAATTGGGTTAGAAATAGACATTCTATTGCAAACCTTTACGGCGAGACTGTCTGCAGATCGCTGGACATAAAAGGGAATTGCAGTAGTCGCGCGACGTGCCTTACATGTGTGACCAATATAAATCATTATCTGGCGTCATGCGATGTTTCTATTAAACTCGACAGTTTACAATTGCTTTTTTACTATGGCTGGATATAAGTATACACCGGGTTCCCCGATATTGAAAATCAACAGAGGCTGGAGAGCAATCGCTGCTGTAGCCGTCACACTGGCGATTTCCAGCAGAGTGTAGGCGCAATATGGTGATGATTAGCACAAGAGACTTATTTCTGACATCAGGTATAAAGAATATAGCCGCTACGATTACGATTTTGATGAGGTATCACCTCCGGGAGCTTACACAGGAGAGTCACATGCAGAGCGCAAAAGCAAATATGAGGGAGCCGGTTCTTCTTACTCTGTACGTCACACAGAAGTCAAACTGCCAATGGTAGATGTGTATGTTAACCGCAGGGTCGACGGGGTGGTGATCGCTTGAGTTGAATGGATTTCTCAATGTGAATTACGCTACGGATAATTGTAAATATTGCCTTTTTAATGGTATAGGAATGTGCACTCTGGATATATTTCATTTACTGTGAATTTTGTAACAGTAGACGTATAGACCGCTCTTCAATCTCACTAATCATCGTGGAGCTCACGAAGCTAATTCTACCCCTCACGACTACGTTCACCGTCACCCATAGGGGGAGGGGGTCACTTCATTAGTGAATCTTTTAACAAGTAGTAGACAGTGGTTGCATTCATTAGCTCTTGAGGAGGGATTTACCTCGGGAAAACAGTCCTCTTGCCTTGCGAGCAGACTTCTCCCCAAGAGTGCCGAAAGCTTCCTTGGTTACATTCTTGGCGGGGCGGAAAGTGGACGACATTGTTCGAGATGGTGCCGCACGTTTGAGTTCTTCCTGTGTAGCTGGCGGCGGACGGCCGTTGGCATAGACTCCGGCACCGCTATGATATGACGAGACAACTTCCAGCCATGACTCCAAATTTGCTCCGTGGCGATAAAACTTATATTCGAACTCCTTCTGCCGCGCTTCCTCGAGCGCGATACGACGGTCTTCAGACCTACCCTTGGAGAGGACTCCCATAAAATCAAATGTCGGGGGCCGGTTGATCTTTGAACCAACGCCACTCGTAGCTACCATCGAGGCAGTGGTTCCAGATGTCTGTACGCGATTGAGCGGCTCAGATGTGGTTGCGGTCGATGGCTGCCGTGATCGAGGTTCAGTTAAGGTGGAATCTAGAGCTGCCGTAGGAGCTGAACTAACCACCGCCTTCTCAGGTACGGTTGGCAGCGTTGCAGCGGCTATGCCGGCACCAGCGACAGCGGCAGCGGTAGCTCCAAGAGTTCCAGTGGTACCACCTGTGCTGTGCGTCTCACCACCACCAGCGCTATCATGAGTAGTGAAGTCAGAATCAAAATCTGAAAATTGGTCCAAGCTGCTCTTCTGTTTTGGTGTAGGCGGTCCAACCTGAGCAGCAGATACCGCCTCTAGACTGCGACTAGGCTCGGGGCTCGGGGCACTAGACGAATCAGATGAAAATTCAGATGCAGAACTCTCATTATCCAACGCCGGCGACTCGGCACCGAATTCATGCTGCCGGTTAACTTCTGGAGACTGAGCAGCCACCGAGCCCTTTTCAGTTTCTGATGCAAACCCTTGTTCAGAACCATCGGCCGACTGACCGGACCTGTTTGTAGATAGTGGTTCAATGGGGGCCATGTTGTCGTAGTCATACGTCGACAGTGGTCTGGAAAGAAAATTACTCGTGTTTTGGTATAACGCGGCAAGTTCAGGATCAGGTTCAGAATACTCGTCGACTTCGATGCTAGGCTGTTTGGCATGTTTTGGCCCAATTGGAGAGCTAGCCTTCGGAGGACTAAAAGACCCAAGAATTTCGCGGGTCAATTTATCTTGGTGTGTAGTCGGCGATTCAGTCGAAGAGCTTTCTACACCAACAGGCATCGATGCATCACCACTTCTAGTGTTCATATTCGATGCTATCGGTTTCCATCTACCACCAGAAACAATTGGTGAAGGTGCCGCCTGCGGTAAATATGCCTCATTATTCGCGACCGCAGTCTGTATCTGATCCTCGTCGTCCTCTGCAACAGGTTGTCGCAACGAGCCTTGTTTGCTACGCATTTGTGGCGGAACATCCATCGAAGTTCTCATGCTGCGTTGATCGGCAGAGCTATCCAAGCTACGCCGACCCGTGGACAGCGACGCTGTCGAGTCCGTTTCGTCACCTTCATACGAGTGGACCGAGTCCGTAGGATAAAGTGTCTGGTGATGACCAGAGTGACTTCGCGAATGGCCATTGTGGCTACCAGGCACCTGCGTCTGGTGCTCAGGGATGTCGGGAAGCTCGGTACCAGAGTCGTCAGTAATAACAGCCCCCGAAGTACGCATCTGCCGCTCATCGGCCACTTGCTCCACTTCGGAATCATGTTTGCTACCTTCGTCTTCGTAGTATCCATATATATCGGCCGGATACCCGTCGCCTGGTGAAACCTGCGGATTTTCAACTTGCCCTGGCCCAACGGGATTAATAGTCAAGTTCCCACCAGTCGGTGCCTCCTTGCCCATAGCCTCTCTGGATTCCAAATTGGCAACATCAGACTGGCCAGCATTATGTCCCGTCGACGGTCGCATGTCCGAAGTATCCTCGCTCTCTCTGGAAGCTTCATTGGCAGCATCTAATGGCGTTGGTGTCGCCTCCTTGTCGACGGAGGAATTGTCAGAGGTAGACGCTGCACTCGCAGGAGTTGGGGTAGCCGGGCCCACCATTATTACGGGAGGAATCTGATGCTCGTGCTGAGACAAGATTGTCCCTTGCTCTGGAAACTTTTCTTCATCTCCAAGCTCCTTTTGCTGATCTTCGGAGCTTTCCCCTGTCTGGCGCAGTTGCTCTTCTTTATCTCCCATATCATGCACCACAGTTACTGTTGACGTGCTCTCCTCGTCGGCTCCCACCACAGAAGAGCCTTCGCCAGTTGCGCCCTCGTGCAAAGCATATTTAGTAACACCTGCTTCCACAAACTTTTGTGAGGAGATTGAGGATACCTTTTGGAGGTCGGTAGTACTCTGATGTAGCGCTTCGTCTTCGACAGGTATCTCAGGCATCTCAGGCATCTCAGGCACCGGTTCTTCGTCGCTGTAACCGTAACCGTCATCCCTAAGGGTTAGCATTTCGCCGCAATTCATTGAACGAACTCCCACACATCTTTTACAACCATCTAAAAGATAAACTTACCAATCTCCGCCGTCATACGACGGATTCGAAGCTTGGACCCATCTCTTGGACTTGATACGGCCTACAAGCGGTTGATAAGACTTGAATCTGTTGTCAGTAATTTACTCACAGCTAAGTACACTCATGAGCGTACAACTAGTAGTCGAAAGATAATAGAAAAGAGACAAGAGTTTGGTTTTGAATATCTTCAATGCAAGTCGCTGGAGCAAAACGGCCCCTATGCATCCAAGAAGACCAGGTTTTTGACATCTGCGCTTGAGTAGCTCAATACACGACGCGTGTCATTTTGAGTCACCACAATCAAGCACATAGGTCTTGACCACGCTCCTCTAGCACATAAACATGTCCAACGCTTGTTATAACGATACAAACGTGTCGTTGTCATCCCGCAATACATACTCGCCCGTATTATCCGAAGAGGCCATCTCGAAAGTACCCAATGTCCAGCTTCCATAAAATACTATATTCAATATCCCGGACCCCGTGTAACCGGTGTTTAGACGATACTTTCGCAGTATTCGTGCGCTTGGCTCAATCAACGACTGCGGTTGTACACGACGCGGCAGTACATTCGGGTATGCGTTCCCTGTTGTGGGTGCTGCATGCATGCATGTTTTCATGCCCCGCTGACAGTCGAGAGAGAGACGATTCATGCACATTTCATTATAATATGGAAGTATCTAGTGGACCACCAATTAGTCTGTAGACGTTTTGAGGACGCGTTCACGGCCATGGCGTCGAACTTCGCGATCCATGATGCTGCGGATGGAGTGGCAACCACCAATAGCTAGCCCCATCGCTGCCTCAAGACGAGCCATGGGTAGCCTGTTTTCTAGTAGAAGTGAGGCAAGTTTGTCAGAGTCGCCAATAACGGCAATAGAGAGGAAACTTAAATCAGACTCCTCGGCATGATTTGGATCCAGGAGTGGTGTTGTGTCGTAAACAGCGACACCACACGCAGAAACGTAGTTATACATGGGGACACCCGCATCAACAAGTGCAAGAGTCAACGCATTGAAGCAGGCACCAACCATCCCACCATCTTGGGCGATGACATTGAGATGGGCAACGATCTCGGTTCGAGGATGTAGGTGATCCAGTATTGCTTGTTGAAATGTTCGTTGCAGCAATAAGCCTAGTTCTTGTAGTCGCCTATCATTTCGCTGGCGCTTACGTCGCTCGGTCCCTGCAAATGGCGAAATATTCACCGAAACTGTGATGGTCGCTCGGTCTTTATTCGACCTTGACCGACTCTCCGGTTCTTGAGGACCTCGTACTAAACAAACGACCTTTGTTTCTCCTTGTTGAACATATGCGCTTCCATCAGCGCTTGTCGGATGTGTATTTATGGCACATTCAAAGTTTCGTAGTTCGTTGTATCGCCGGCCATCTGATCTGAGACCCTCTGGGGAATACAGCTCTAGTCGAGACATGACCAAAGGTTCTGTGGCAATCAAAACAGTCAGCGAAATGAAAAACTGACCACCTATAAGAAGACTAAAATACGTTGGCGAGTAGTTAGCAATTTGCCCTTGAAAATATTACCTCCATAAATCTGCACTTGTGCATCTGAAACAATTTGGATTCATACTGGTCACCTATTATTATGCTATGTAAAACTCTTTATGCCTGGACAAGCTTAAATAGTATTATTATTATCATCCAAATGTGTTGCATTATACATGCATCTGGTCACATACATAAATACTCAAGGCCAAAACGAACGAACGCTTGCAAATAGTGCGCGTAAAACCGGCATGTCAACGTCAGGGGGGCCCCTATTCAAGCAAAAGACATCGCCATTGCGACGTCCAGGTGCTCCGGTCAAGCGTGAGAGTACTCCCAGGAGTCGGACGCCCGGCATACCCAGCATGCCACCGCAGTTGGCGGTGAAACAGGAACCGGGAGTAAAGACGGAGGCGCCTGTTGACGGTACTTCTTCTGGTGGATATCATGAAGTTGTGTTGCGAAGCTGTCGGGCTGAAGATGTCAAAGATACTCGACATCACGTTCTGAAGTTTCATTCTCGCAATAAAATTGATCCAAACGCATTTACTCAACCAATTCGGTTTCATCGCAAAGATCCGCGCAATCTTCAATTCCAAATGACAGTCGAAGATCAGAAGCGTATGGAGGAGGAAGTCAGGGCGTCAGAAGCCAATGCGGATGGCACTGTTAGCGACGGCACAAGCGATAGGGCCGACATGAGCTCAGTTGCACCCGATGGAGGTGGCAGGCGCGTCCATCACCCATTTCAGAAGAAGACTAGACAAGTTGTTGCGGGCAATGAAAATTCAAGGAGGCTACGATATGAGGAGCATTACCCTTGGGTCATGGAGGTATGTAGCTGTTTGACATATGTTTAGGCTAGAACTAACTTCAGGACTTTGATGGAAAAAACACATGGGTTGGAAGCTACGAGGCAGCGCAGAGTGATACGTACGCCCTCTTTGTAATTGAGGATGACGGTTTCAAGATGATTCCGGCGGAAAAATGGTACCGAATGACCCCGCGCAATAAGTACGCGACGTTGACAATAGAGGAAGCAGAGGAGAAAATGGA